>JACXGK010000632.1:27041-78713 GCA_016801125.1 Novumbra hubbsi
ACCTGTGTTCATCAGATGTTATGGCTCATCTCTTTCAGGTGACAGAGCTTCAAATGGAGGTGGATGGTCTGAAGAAACGGTTGGGGGGTGTTGTGCTTGTGACTGAGAACATTAGAGAAGGAAGAGATGCGGAAGTAGAGAAGGTTAGGCGTCCTGTTATGTTCTATAGAGCTTGACCTCAATTTGGTTTGCATCCTTTAAAATTGTAGCAAGCAGTAGCCTACTCAACCTGTGTAACAGAAAGCAGTAGCCTACTCAACCTGTGGAACAGAAAGCAGTAGCCTACTCAACCTGTGGAACAGAAAGCAGTAGCCTACTCAACCTGTGGAACAGAAAGCAGTAGCCTACTCAACCTGTGGAACAGAAAGCAGTAGCCTACTCAACCTGTGGAACAGAAAGCAGTAGCCTACTCAACCTGTGGAACAGAAAGGGAACACGAGTAAATGTTAGCTGGTATGGTCTAGTAGTATAGAAAGAATGAATAGAAGATTATACAATAATAATAGAAGTACTCTCTGGTTGGTGCACAAGATGGGAATGTCCATTGTTTGGTATAGTAACTAGACCCTGACATTATGATATGAACAATCCCAAGATTTGCATTATTACATTCTGTTAATATATGCGTGTGTGAGACAACAAAAATGTTGTGACTTAAGCTGATTCTAAAACCCACAATGCAATGTTCTTTCAAGACAGACTGTCTAGCTAGGCTCAATTACACCTCTGGTTATGTAGCTAGATAATTTGTTTGCAAAATATTAACACAGTCAACATGTGAAATAATGATGTAGTTGAAAAATCATTGGTAAAGATTGGTGGAACAACTCACTGATACAACCCCTAGGGGGGGTCCCTATAAGTTTACTTTGATCTAGTTCAGAGTGATGACAACATTGTGAAACAAAGAGTTGCTCATAATAGCGATGACGTTTTTATCCTAAATAATATGATGTCTTTATCCAAAACCAAAACTAAGTTACACAATAGTACTTTTATTACTAAACCTGGTTAGATAAGATAAACCTGGTTAAGTCCAATTGGTGAGGGCCAATTAGAGGTGTGGCCTGTCGGTTAATGTCCTCTCTCTGCCACCCTGCTCTGCTCGCCCCTTCCCCCATACCCCAGGTGAGACTGGAGCTGAAGGGGCGCGTCAGGGAGCTGGAGGAGTACCCTGACTTACTGTGTGCCACGGAGCAAAGTCTGGCAGAGTGTCAGGACAACCTGAAGCGTTCAGAGAAGAGATGTGCAGACAAGGCAGAAGCCATTAGACAGCTCCAGGTCAAGGTGTGAATGTTAAGAGGGGTAACTTGTAGATGGTCTGCTCAGTACCATGTGTAATGTGTAACGTGGCCATAGCATCTTCGGCCACCAGGGGGCAGTCAGACCCTGTGTGTCGTGGTTTCCCACGCTAGCGTTCTACTCATATCTGTAGTTGATATGATAGCAGTTGGGGTTTGTGGTTGGATGTGCTCAGATTGCGGTGGAAGGAACTTACCTTATGCCCTTGTGTGCTGCTGTTTTCAGAAAGCTTTGATTTCCCTAAATGCTTCGGAAATCAGTTTCTATGGATGTTTTACAATCATTTCTTTTAAATGTTGCTCATATCAATGTTGTGCGTGCATTTACTGAGCATACATGTTCTACAACACCGCGAGCATTCAGACAGAAAGACTATTATTTTGTCTCCAGGTGGAGAGCGGGGGGGAACAGATGAGGGCTGCTGTGGACATGAAAGGCTCCATCTACGAGGATAATTCACAGCTGCAACACAAAGTGGATTCCCTGCAAAGGTCCGATCTAGCTCTCCTCCAGACAGAACCGATATGTCGGCCTGGTTCGTTGTTAGAGTCAGGTTTTGAAACAAGACCCCTCTACATTTTCTCTTCAGTTTTCACTCTGTATGTTTTTCTTTACCTTCAGACTTTTTCAAGAAGGTGTATGCGGTGTTCATATGTTAAGTTACGAACATGTAATGACATCTTTTATGTAGGCACATTATGAACTGTCGCTGTGCGTTACTTCCAGGGAGATGGAGAAGCTTCATGGGGAGAACCAGGAACTGGTCCGGAGGCTGGCAGGTCAGGAGGAGGCACTGCAGTACAGCAGCAGACAGCTGGACCAGCGCTCCGCAGACTGCCAGGCTCTGGGCAGACAACTAGAGGCAGCGCTGGCTGATGTTAGGCTGCAGGTACCCTCATACCACCTGGACCAATGTCATCTGTGTATGGGGACACGTTTTCTGTAGACCCCCCCCTCAAATGTTGTAGTGTATTTCCAAGTGATCGTTGACTCTATGTCGCATCTCACTGTGTCTTTTTTCCTGGCCGAGGTGTCCAAAGTCAAAGACCACGCCGTGTCCAGAGAGAGTTCCCTTCAGACGAGAATCCTGGAACTGGAGGCCGAGAAGTGTAGAAGAGAGAATGAACTCAAAAAGCTCCAACAAAACAAGCAGTCAGTGAGTATCATTCAGACACCATCAAGGAGCAAGAACAACCTCCTTGCAAACCATAACGCATTTTCCCTTTAGCTGTTGTAGACGTTGTATGAAACCTTTTTTTTTTTTTTTTTCTTCATATTATACCCAATTTCTGTCTTTGCTCTCCAGTCTGAAAAGCAATTTGAGGTGCGACTGAAGGACTTGCAGCTCAGTCTGGACCAGTCCGAGTCCCACAAACAGAGCATTCAGAACTACGTAGACTTCCTTAAGAACTCTTATGCCGCCATGTTTGATGAGGGACTGCCTATGGCATCGTCTAGTTTTGGGACATCCTACTTTTTTAAATGATCATTACTCAGGAAATGTGTGTTTGTATTATGCTGGTGGTGTAATCAAACTTCATGTACTGTACAATTAGCCTTATTTAATAATATTTATAATAATGTAAGTCATTTTGAAAAAACACGTTGGCACATATTTCAAGAAAGTACGATAAAGAAATGTTATTTTCATATACTGTGACTATTTACTGTTTTTCTTTTTTAAAATGCAATTTCAATAACATTTATAATTGACATCACGCACAGAGTTTTCATGGCGTAACTAATTGTCCTTTCCAGAGGAGGCCGACTGCTATAGAAACAGATGGGCATACATATGGAACCTTGCTATAACTATTGTACGGTAGGAATTATTGGGGTCTAAGGAGTTTGTATGGGTAAGTAATTTGATCATCCTAGAGATGTTTCTAGGACTTGGATTGGAGTCCATCTTTGGGAAATACAATTGACTGGACATGGTTTAGAAAGGATAGTGAATTGTGGCATCGACCAGGCTACATCAGATTAAAAAATGGTTGAATTAGCTTTCTTAGAGAAGTCATACGTGATTTTGTATGTAACACATTATATTAGCTCAATAATTGCTGAAATTTAAGTCCTCTAGTCCAAATCAAAAAATAATGCAGAGTAACATATATTTAATTCTTAATTAATATTTTACAGTTTCCTCTTGTGTTGTAGCCCCATCTTGTGGCTTATGTGTGAAAGAACATTATAAATAATTTATTTTGAAAAGTTGTATATATAGATTCACCATCCATTTTATTAGGTACACCTGCTAGTTACAATTGTAGGCTACACCCAACAGCGATTCATTTGACTGCAACTCTTCACGTGGTAAAGCGGTTTAGATATTACTCCACCAATCTGTCAAAGGTCGAAGACGTTTTTTACTGTGGTATGGTTGTTGGTGTCAGATTATGGTTACAGCATTTCAGTAACGGCAAACCTACTGCGATTTACACCCACTCTACAGAGAATTGTGCGATAAACCGTGGCAGTTCTGTGGGCGAGAGCACATTAATTAGAGGTCAGAGGAGAGTGGTTATACTCGTTCAAGCAGACAGAAAGGCCACAATACTCAAATCTCTCTTTAAAAAAGTGATGTGCATCTGAATGGAATCTCTGCCTGAACGAATGGAGTTTAATCGAGTTCCTCTACTCGATGCTACACATGGGTTTATTTAATAGTGTCTGTGTGATGATATATAACTTTTCACATTTATTTAAATCGAATCGCAACACATTTTTCTAGCGGAATAAACGACATTATTTGAACGGTGGATTATATGCACAAAGTGACGCACTGACGCGCCACGAGGTTAAATGAAAAGCGATCAGGGTTAACTTGCCTATAGACCTACATGACTTGCGTATACTCGTCCATAGAATCAGGAAGTGATCATTTGCAGCAGCTTTCTAATGAGAAACGTTTACGTACCCAGGCTGTTGTTTTGTATCAGAAAAAAACAGTAATATTAGACAACAATTACTGGAAAATACGAAATCCGTGGGTAGGAGGGAATTTAGGGGTTTGCATATTTTCTGTGTAACTTTTACTCTCGTAAAGTACCCGGAAGACTATAATTTGATACCTTCGGAAGGGTGAGTAGAATGGATGTTCCTCACCTGACAGAAGATGAAATGGCCGATATTAAAAAGGAGGTAAGTCCATTTCGGATTTGACATTTCGGAATCAAAGAGACTCCCAGAGTGATTTAGTCGACTATTTTTCATATCTGAGATGGGAAATGTACATGTTGAAGTGGATATAAGAAGTGAAAGTCAATACGCCCCACCCGATAGTGTACCTCCATTTTTTTCTAGGGTAAATGAAGTGTCCCCGGATCTTCATTATGTTTTGTGCCTATTTGTAATTCACTTCTCTAAATCATGAACAAATCATATTGTTTTTACACACGTTCACCTGTTCTTTGCTAATATAATGTAGCTATCAGTACTTCGTCATGTGCAGTAAGTCCCCGGTTTACAACCACTTAATTAAACACAAATCCATGAATAATTTGCCAGCATGAATTTAAGAGAAAACAAGAGTTTCCCTCTTGCTTTTGTCTGTGCAGGTCCTGACGAGGCTGCGGCCGTACCTCTGTGACAAAATCCGGGCCGACCGTCATTTTGACTTCCTGCGCTCTCGTAAGATCTTGACGCGGGACGACGCAGAGGAGATCGGCTGTAGGACCACACAGAGCAAGAGGACGGGGATGCTTCTAGATTACCTGGCCGAGAACCCGCGGGGACTGGACGCCCTGGTTGAGTCCATTCAGCAGGGACGTACTCTCAACTTCATTATCACCAAGATCACTGACGAAGTGCAGAAAGTGAAGAATGAGAGGATAGAGGCTCTCAGAGGTACATTGTGTGCATGCATGTTCATGTGTTGCTTTAGATTTTTTGTTTTATAAGGGCGGTGGTTTTGTGAGCCGCAACTTGAATAAGTGGTAACTTTGCCTGAGCCTGAGGATGTCATTGGCTTTAGCTGGCGGTAACACTTTCTCAGTAAAATTATCATGGAACGTCTCCCATTGTGCCCAACAGCAGGGGCGTCCAGCTCCGTGGGCTTCCTGCCGACCCAGGACACATCCGGGGCCACCAATGACCTCTCCAAGACGCTGTCACTTGAGTCCAACCTGGCCTCTACCGTACCGTACCATGGAGAGGCAAGTTCAGCCACCCCTGACTCCCTGAAGTACCTCAACCTGCCTGGAGACTTGAGCCAAGGGAAGGAGGTGTTATCATCCATGGGAGGGGCTAGCATGGCTGCGTCTTCATCCCAGGCCTCATCCACGCTACCTAGACCGGGAGACCCGGGAGCTCCGCCCTTGCCGGAGGAGGTTCTGCTCCAGCCCGACGCCTCATCTAACATGGACGCTGGTTCACACGGGAGCACCACGATCAGCGGAGGGGACGCCAACTTCCAGCCGCTGAGGTCACGCTCAATTAACGCCACTATCATGTCATACGGGGACCTCTCGTCTCTGGCCCCACACAAATCATGCTAAGGCCCGACTCCCACCTTGCTGTGAACTCCCCCCATCATTATACAACACAATCCCTCATAATACATACTGTATTTGCACTTGTGTATGTCATTTTCACACTGGTTTTGATTCAGTGATGTTTTAATGAAATCACAACACAGCAGAGTATGTACCGTGCATTCAGTTTTACACTGGACATCAGAAAGTTGGACAAACTTTCTTTTTTCTTTAGCAAACTGCATACTAACAATGAGTCAATCTTAACCTTTTCGATAACTGTTCCTTTACAGACCTCTTTCATTAGTTGGTATATGGAGAGGGAATGAGACATTGGTACACTATTCTGATCTAAGGTTGTAGATCATCTGTATCTACACTGCTACTTTCCTCCAAACTATGGATGTGTGAGTATTTGGTGGTTTCAACAAGGAGCACCATGGCAGCTATGGTAACCGTGTGTCCTTATTAGCTGACCTAATCACCAGAAGATGATCTCCTTGCATTAAAACACTGGAATAAATGTTTCACTGTGCATTTACAAACAAGCTCTATTCCAATTGTGTTAGGTCTGAACATAGGTGGTTTAGGTTTAGACTAGAATGTTTTAATACTTTAGATACTGTTGTTTTCTGAAAGTCCGTATGTGGCTGTATTTACTGGGGCAGACCAGTACAGTACAAATGTAATTAGCTTTTCAAAATCTCATAAATCGAACTATGACCAAAACAACTGTTTAGATGATGCTTCAACACTGAAAGTGGAAAGGTTTAACATGCTAAAAACCAAAACAACTGTTTAGATGATGCTTCAACACTGAAAGTGGAACTTTTAACATGCCAAAAACCAAAACATACCTTTAATATAAAAAAAAAGAATTCCTTACATTTACAAATTCTTAACTTTAGAATTCTTAGATCATTCCTTGTACCAGATGTAGGCCTTATAAATCAAAGGAATGTAGGACACAGGAGACTGTACATTCTTGTGAGGTGGACATTTAGTCCGTACTGACCTAATATCATCTTGTTTGTAGGTGCAGCTCATTAGATTGATAACCAACTTTCCTACGTTTTACATTTGGTCTTTTTCGCCCTGGCTAATCCGAACAACTTCTAGTCTGTGTGTTTAACTAAGTTAGAAAGTTCAGTCAATTTCAGTAATGAATTGATTTGTAACCGTTACTGGGAATGTTATAAGTGAACCATTTTGTTTAGAGCTAGTTATAAAGCTTTTGGAAAATAAATATCTTTCATGCTCCCGTTTGTGTGACTATTTTTATTACTATTGTAGATGTTATCGGCAGTTATTATAATTTAATCTATTGTTAGTGTAATTGTGTTATCCCTATGCAGCCAAATGGAACAGAAAATGTGGGGGTGACAAGTTGTTCAATCCAGTCAAATCCCAGATGAGAATGAGTGGAATGATTACTCTTCACCCAATCTATCATCACATGGAAAAGTACATTTTGGTTTCAGTGGCCTGGCTCATAACTCTGAAATGGTAAAATCCTTTGTTTGACTCAGTTGCAATGGCAGTGTAAACTACTTTCAACCATTGCCTTTTCTTCCCTTGACACCAAAATGTATGTCAAACAGCATTGTATTTGCATTGGGTTGCATGAGGGCCCGACGTCCACTAGTGGGACCTGTGCTCACAACCCTGCCCTTTGTAGCTCGATTGGCATTCGCCAGAAAACACTGGAATTGGCAGGTCCGCCATCGGCACCCCGTTCTTTTCACAGTTGACAGCAGTTGACAGCAGTGGGGCCATAGACACTACTACTAGTCACATTGAGTTGCCGTTATGAAATTCACTCAAGTTGGAACAGCCTGTGATTTCAATTATTTACTTTGATAATTTGGTGTGAGTTTGAATCAGCCCTCAATCAATTTTGGTTTCCACTGACCATAATTACAACATTATGTTCTCAACAAATTATACAATGTTGTGTAAACATTTTGATGTTTTATTTATTTTGTTCATTGAGATCCGATGTGTGATTTAGGTGTTCCCTTAATTTTTTGGGGAAACTCACTACACATACCCAAACATAGTAAGTAATATAGTAGATTAAAATTTCAAGGAGATTTCATATGTATTGTATGATGTAATGTTTCCAAACAAAGAAAACATTACTGCCATGTTCAACAGCTACAGAAGCTGCAGTTGATTATTATGTATTTCATATACAAAGCAAAAGTTATTTTAAAAAGTAAGGTTCATTAACAGGAAGTTTGAATTTTAATGTGGATTAACATATATTTGAATAATTTGAAGGAGTTGATACATTGTTCACAAAGTATTTGTATTTTTACCTGGTTTTTCTTCTCTACAAATATCTTTAGGTCCCAAACCCTATTATGGCCTGTCCCCAATTGCAAAAATTCCTTAGGTTTTTGGAGAGCCTAAGATTGAGGTGTCCTCTGAAGAACATCTCGTCAAGCCATTTTGCTTCTGATAATGATCTTTAATTTGTTAATTCTGCAAATTTGAAATATAGACTTTTAAACAAATGTACCTCAAATACCAGATATAAATGCCATCAATTAACAGTGGCAAACCCTGCCTATCAGGACTAGGACTTCTACACCTCCAACCACAAGATTACATACAATGATGTAATCTTCCTGCAGCATCTTTAACAATTGCATTGTTCTAGTTACACACACACAAACTATATGACATCACAGAGGCAGTCACTTTATGAACAACAATCATGCAACAATTGTTTGGAATCAAAATGCAACCAGAACAACGAGAGCAACACAGTAGCAAAACCAGCAATAAACATTCTGTTCTACTCAACAATGATGTTCACTTGAAAACAAAATCCAATCTTTTTGGATAAATTTTTCAATAACCTGGTCATAAAGCTTATCCTTGGGAACTTGCTTTTCAATAGCTATGTCAGCTAGTGCAGAGTTGGGACTGTCCTGTTATGCCCCTTGCATACGTTTTTATTCGTTTGAGGGCGGAAAATGTCCTTTCTACGGATGCAGTGGTGACGGGGTTCGTTAAAACTAAACATGTTAGTGCATATAGCTGATACATGCTGTCACAGAGTCCTTTACGTTGGAAAAAGAGAAGGTCAGAGGTATTTTTCAGAAAATCGTTCACAGAATACATCACTGACAGTCCTGTTTTCAGCTGTGACAAGTCAAAGTGCAGCTCGTAGCCGTCGGTCAGGCCGGGGTGTTCTAGAGACTCTGGGGGGCCCAGCACCTTAAGGAAAAAAGAAAAGAGCACAATTCTAATTAGTCAGATAGCTGTTAATATTTTAATGCAAGCACAGTCCACAAAAACCCAACAGTTAAGATCTGTATTAACCAATTCACCAAAAGCTATTGGCAACAACAACACTAACTTATGTTGACATTTTGTTAAGAAAATATATAATATCATCCAAATATGCAGTGGTAACAGTTCAGACTGAACAAGCTAGCCCAGTCTACTGACAAAGCAATGGTTGTCAGCTAGCATCGTTTCTTTTAGCCATTGACAATCAATTCATGTCGCTGCTAATGGGAGACATTAAAAGCTTGGAATACAGTTTTGTATACACAGCCATTGGCCGTAAGAGCATAGCTTAACATTTTATACACGAAAAGCTTTGAAACTACAAAGCTTTTGACTTGAAGCTAGTAGCCTGGGGGCCACTTTGGGAGGGCTCCGGACAAGACATTGTAGTGTCTTGTACATGGCCATCAAAGAATTTAAAAGGGTTCCATGTTATCGTTGCTGTGGTCCAATGTAATAAGCCGTCTTTGGGGGCCCCCTTCCAGCTCCGGGCCCCAGGCAATTGCCAGATTTGCCTACCGTTGCCACGTCTCTGCTGTCGGGCTTGAGAAGGCAGTTTCTAGGAAGGCAGTCTTACAACTTTTCAACTGTTGGGGGTCCAGACGGGAAATAAAGAAACGTTTTTCGTAATCATTAAACCGATTTTGCCCTTGATTTAAAATGTTGTCGAGAGTATCATTGTGCAGGTTCTTGTAGTGTGAGCGAGAATCTATGAGGGCACTCTGTCCGGATGGCACGACAGTATGAGGGATGGGTTGATTTAACCTTTTAACATTTTTGTGCAAATCTAGTTTAAGCAGTAAGCTTGGGTGTCACTATATAAAACTGCGTTGGAAAAATACTGAGAAACTCATAACCACACCACAGAAGTCAAGGACAAGGATGTGGGGCCTGTTTTGGCGACTGTTAAGATATATATATAAGTATATCTGCCCAGGACCAACGCAAGGACGGACAAGCGCCTAGAGGCTGGGACCAGCCTGAGCGCCAGCGATAGGATGTGTAAGTCTAAACCACACACGCCCTCGTCTTGGACAGGCCAACCCGGTGGTCGGAACTATCTCTGTCTAAGACTATGAAAGAAGGACAACAGGAAGCCCCCAATTAGTTCTCTGTTCTATCCCTGTGTGGAAATGACAGTGAACCCGTATATACGAAAATTACATTTAAATTCAAGAAGTTATTAATAAAACGGGATTGTTGCCAAGATTTCCTAGTCAGACCTTTTCTGTCTCAAATACCAGATTTGAACATTTGCAACCCTAACAAGAGTGTTCTGCAAAGTCTCGTAAAATATTTGATAAAAATAAACAGTTCGTTGAAAGTTCAAATCAAGAAAAATTATAAGTTGATATGTAGCCATAATCACGGTGTATGTCAGCATCTTCAAATTCATCATGGTGATTAACATGTACTCAAACAGATTTTTAAAAGCCTACTTCGTTTCAAATACAGCGCACACCAATCTTGATGTAAAATTCCACCTGGTATGTGCTTCTCGTGGCAGTCGTTTCTGACATATTTCATCAAGCAGCTGTGTTCGTTTTGGGTAGATAAAAAACGCAGCAAGGCCAGAAATGTGTTCGAAGAACTCTTGCCACATATTTAAATTGAAAGATTTACATATTTTCAATAAACGGTCGTCTTGAAAAGGGCACTGATAATACATCCGCGACAGTATTATATCCACTTGTTGACATTTTTGACATAGCCTATCATTCGCTGGTTAGCAACACTAAGCAAGGTCTCATGACGTAAGCAAGTATTCTTTAATACACTGGAGCCGCGGGCAATCAGAAAGAATACGCCCATTGGCTACCAATCAAAATATGATTGGTTGATCAAATTGTCAATCAAAACGTACGCTCTCATTCGGTTTAATTGCCAGGGAATTCCATCCAGGTAGTAGAAGAACCTGGATAGAAGATATTCTCCACAGAGACTCGGTAAAAAAAAATCGAAACGATTAAATGTTTTTCCCGACACAAAAACACTCAAATACACAGTGCTTTGAAAAAAACTACTGAGTCGGAGTTATTTTATTTCATTTACTTTTTTTTCTCATCTGAGGATTCCAGGGCCTTCTCTGAATACCTTGAACCCCTTGAACCCTGACAGTTCGCCAATGTCAATTATGATGTCAAATGTGTCATATGTCAGCTAATAATACCAATCTATGCTATTCTTAAATATGTTAGTCCCACTAAATCAGTTTAATACTCTAATGCATAAATGTTTTTTGTAGACTAAACTTTTGGTAGTGGTGATTGTATATAGCACTGTATGTTGTAATGTTATGTTGATTGCATTTTCTATTGTATGTTGTAATATTATGTTGATTGCATAGCCACAGGTGCTAGGCGTACTGGGGCTGTAATTCCACCACATCCACCGCATCCCTATTCAAAAGAGTTTCCAGTGGGCATGGTTGATTGCTTATTGAGCTTGAATGTTGTCATATATTGTTTGCTGCTGCCTTACTGGCGAGAGATGTATTCCAGAAAACTGAATTCATAAATTAAAGAGCTCTGTTAAACCAGAACTTCACCAAACTCTGTGTTTTCGGCTTTATCAAGAATGAGTGACATTTCGCCTGATCAAAAACCATAGCAACTAATGCACTGAACCAAACCTACTTCTTACTAGTTTAATGTAATTATTAAATTGAAACAATAGCACAAAATGTTCAATGTCATGAAATTCTGAAACGAAAATGAATTTAAATTTCAATGTCTAAATTACGTATTGTTAGTGTACTTTGGCTTACTGGTAGTCTACTGTATTTGGGACCTCTATTTTTGTTTTGGAAAAATTGGAAAATCGCCAAATGACGCGCAAAAATAAGCATGACAGTATGAGTCTCTCTGTGTCTGTTCCATCTGGTGTTGACTGAATGAATTAGCTTGTTCAAACTCTAACGACCTGGTCTTTTGAGTCAGGCAGGTGCATCACTAAATTACAGGTAAGTGATACACGTCGCTGTTTTAAGTAATATTATAAGGCACTATTGAACATTTCTCCAGTGATTTCTTTGTCTGGTGTGCATTATTATTCCACAAAAGAATGTTGATAGTCTAAGCAAAGACAAGAAGAGTGAAAGCAGAAGACAACAAGAAGAGTGACAGACTGGGTGGCGGACATACGGAGAAATGGAGTGACAGACATAGACGGCAGAGAAGATGCAGAGACAGTCGCAACAGGGAAGCAACAGATGCACAGCTATAGTGGTGAGTTGTACAGCAGTGAGTTCTAACTTCAGTTGTTTTACTGTACATGCTTTTATTTTCTGTAACCAGCTTAAACGGCCTGGGTCAAAAATAGGAACAGGTTTAGGAGGTCATTTGTACAGTAGAGTTGAGAAACGCTACACTACACTGTACTGACGATTCAAGCTTTATGGATGTTACATATGTGTGCAAATCTCTGCCCAGAGACTGTATATATGCAATTTGATGTGT
Organism: Novumbra hubbsi; assembly: GCA_016801125.1. Lineage (NCBI taxonomy): Eukaryota > Metazoa > Chordata > Actinopteri > Esociformes > Umbridae > Novumbra > Novumbra hubbsi. Next base: position 39,580 of record JACXGK010000632.1, read on the forward strand.
GAATATAGCAATTGATTGGGTGAGTGTATACAAATTGAAAGGAGTCGTGTAAATATTTTCTTTCTTAAACAGGATTTTGTGGAGTTGGGATGTATTTGTAATGCGACTTTTATTAGTAAAATGTTAACAAAAAGAATAATATACAATAGTTTCCAACCAACGTTTCTGGAACATCGTAATACAATACACAAATAACAAAACATACAGGATACAATATGCTAGAATTTATTGTACCTACAAATAAACAAACACATCTTAATGCCTTTATGATAAGCCGTACAGCAAACAGAAAACTGGAAAATTTGTAAGAAAAAAATTATATCTCACAATGTATGTATAACAGAATTAAAATGCTTTAATTTCACGGGACTTGTAGGGTCTTCTGTGATGGGCTGGGCCTCTTGAGTAAAGGTCTTGAAGCCCTCTTTACTAAAACCCACTGAGCTTGGACCACAAGGTATCTTTACAAAGACCGTTTAAAGATGATTCAATGTGAAGTGCATGTTTTGCGATGTGGGCATGTGTCTGAAATGCCAGGGCTGAACATTTGCCCGAGTCCATCTTTGCAGCCCATTGGAGCAAAGCAGAAAGTTGCACTGAATGAAGTCTAACCAGTTTAGATGAAGATCAGAATGAAAGAACTTACCTTCTTTTGTTACGCATAAGTGTGAATTTGCATTCTGTACTTTTGTAAAACCGGCCTGGTTGACTCAGCTGAACACTATTTTAGTTTCAGTAGTCTATTTTATAATTCCTATATTGTGAAATCCTGCATGCAATTGAACACCAACTGCAATGGTAATCACAGTTAAAATGAGTCAGTGCTGACTCTTTTTGACCAATGCCACTTCTTCTTTTTAACCACTGACACTGGCTATCATGACAATCTGTGAGTGACTAATCAAGCATTATTCTTATCTGAGCATTGTATTTAGGACAAATAATCTAGAAATTAATAATGTAGTTATTGACCAAGTTAAGGAGACTAGAATGCATTGTGTAACCTAAGTTGACATGGTCACAACAAAACAATTCAACTGTTGCTAAAATAGAGGGAAGTCTTTTCATAAAGCCCTGTTATGCTTTCTTTACATAACAATGAAACCAAAACAAGTCCTATAAGTGCATTTTCACAACTGAAATACTGCCCAGTTATGAATATAAAATATAATATGGCATCTCAGTGTTGGAACCAGCTTCCCACGGAGGCTAGGATAGCAGAGTCTCTGCCCATTGTCAGCTAACTTACCTTTTCAAAGAGTATCTAAAATAGTTCCACTGCCACTGCCACCACCACTGTTAACTTTGCTTATTTTTATATTAAGTTCATAATTTCTGTGGTCTTCTATTCAGGACTGACCTTTGCCGATAAGTAATTGATTAGGATACACTTACTGCTAAGCAGTGTAGTTGCTTCACTAATCTTTGTTCTTACTGTACGTTGCTCTGGATAGTAGTGTCTGTCTAATGACTAAAATGTAAAAACTAAATGTGGAAACCTTGTCCCAGGGGCCGGCAGAGGAGAGGAACCTGCGCTGCCACTGCCCGCGGTGCCTCATCTCCAGGCATAGCCCTGGTGACTCCCTTGTGGTGGAGGACTTCAGGAGAAAGCTCAAGTACTTTTTTATGAACCCCTGTGAAAAATATAGAGCCAGGGGCCGGAAACCATGGAAACTGATGTTGCAGATTCTGAAAATCGCCATCATCACCTTCCAAGTAATGTAGAACATAATATTACTAGGAGGATAAGCTGATGGATAAGATGAATCTAGGTGTATACAGAGCGAGCTAGCAACCTTTTCGGCTAAGACATTTTTGGAAAAAAATTTACACTGCTGTACCTTTACGTACACCATCCCAAGCAATCAATGTATTTAATGTTTTGTGAACTAATAATGTCGAACATAAGGCCAATGTCATCTTATAATAATTTACTTTGAGTGTCTAGGAATTAAAAAATAAAATATCAAACACAACAAAATGTAAATGTTACATTTGTAATTCTGTTAAATGAGCGAATTTGAATTATTTTACAGAGCACTTTATGTACATGTTTTATTTATTTAAATATATATATATATGTATACAGTGCATCCGGAAAGTATTCAAAGTGCTTAAAATTTTCGACATGTTACAGTCAAATTCCAAAATGGATTAAATTCATCTTTTGCCGCAAAATTCTACACACAATAGTCCATAAAGATAACGTGAAAACCTTTTTAAACCTTCCTGTTTTTACTGATCATCCTTGATCATCCATGTTTGTACAACTTGATTGAAGTCCACCTGTGGTAAATTCAGTGGATTGGACATGATTTGGAAAGGCACACATCTGTCTATAGAAGGTAATACAGTTGACAGTGCATGTCAGAGCACAAACCAAGCCATGAAGTCCAAGGAATTGTCTGTAGACCTCAGAGACAGGATTGTATTGGGATCTGGAGAAGGATACATAAAAATGTCTGCAGCATTGGTCCCAATGAGCACAGTGGCCTCTATCATCTGTAAATGGAAGTTTGGAACCACCAGAACTCTTCCTAGAATTGGGCACCCGGCCCAACAGAGCGATCGGGGGAGAAAGGCCTTAGTCAGGGAGGTGACCAAGAACCCAATGGTCACACTGACAGAGCTCCAGTTTTGCTTGGTGAAGAGACAAAAAACCTCCGGAAGGACAACCATCTCTGCAGCACTCCACCAATCAGTCCTGTAGAGTAGAGTGGCCAGGTGGAAGCCACTCTTCAGTAAAAGGCACATGATAGCCCGTCTGAAGTTTGCAAAAAGGCACCTAAAGGACAATATGTACATGAGCAACAAAATTCTCTGGTATGATGAAACAAAAATGTAACTCTTTGTTCTGAATGCCAAGCGTCATGTCTGGAGGAAATCAGAAACCACTCATTACCTGGCAAATACCATCCCTTCAGTGAAGCTTGGTGGTGGCAGCATAATGCTGTGGGGATGTATTTTAGCAGCAGGAACTGGGAGACAATCAGGATTGAGGGACAGATAAATGCAGCAATGTACAGAGACATCCTTGATGGATACCTGCTCCAGAGCACTATTGACCTCAGACTGGGGGGAAGGTTCATCTTCCAACAGGACAACGACCCTGAACACACCGCCAAAGTAACAAAGGAGTGGCTTCGGAACAAATCTGTGAATGTCCTTGAGTGGCCCAGCCCGAGCACTGACTTGAAGTCAATTGAACGTCTCTGGAGAGATCTGAAAATGGCTGTGCACCAACACTCCTTAATCAACCTGATAGAGCTTGAGAGGTCCTGCAAAGACAAATGGGAGAAACTGCCCAAAAATAGGTGTGCCAAGCTTGTAGTATCTTACTAAAAAATACTTGAGACTGTGATTGCTACCAGGTGCTTCAACAAAGTATTGAGCAAAGGCTGCGAATACTTATGTAAATTGTTATTCTTAATTTTTGCAAATGTATTAAAAATATTAAACAAACCTTTTTCAGGAAACCTTCAATTGAATACATTTTGGAACTTGGCTGTAACATGTAACAAAATGTGGAAAAAGTGAAGCACTGAATACTTTCCGGATGCACTGTTTGAAACAATATATATATATGTTATACAACATGTTTTTTTCTCAGTTAGTGTCTTTTGGATTGAGTAACCAGATGATGGTGACCTTCAAAGACGAAAACCTGATTGTGTTTAAACACCTCTTCCTGAAAGACTATCAGGACCAACGTGTGGACAGATATGCGGTATACACAAAAACAGATGTGTATGACCACATCTATTACATAATCCGTAGGGTAATGTAGACGTTCATTTCCCTAAATAAGCATTGCCTTCCTCAATTTTTGCTGCCTGACAATGTACATTCTCAGATCACAGGAACGTGTTTAAGGCATTTTGTTACTGATTTGAATTGAATACAAGTTGAATACCAGTGGGTTGTTATCAATTTCACTTGAATACCAGTCGAGCAATGTGTCACTTATAATATTACACAACAGTGGATAAGCATGAAATGGGTTTTCTTGTGTAATTAGAAACTGTAAAAGAACATGTTATATTTCTATGTTTACTATAAATCATGTCTCACTATATTGCTCTATTTTCAGTTCATAAACCTTCAGAACATGACTGTAGGGAACCATGGATACGAGACCAGACAGGGGGGGTACAGCCCACTGATTCTCTGTCAAGAGTTCTACAGGAACAGCAACATCTTCCCTGGCAATGACACCTTTAATATTGACCCACATGTCGACAAAGGTATTACAGCTGATTATTTCAATCATTTTGTGTGATCTGATAGAACTGTTTTGAGTGGGAAATAACATGGTTCAGATTCTATTTCAACACGCTGCTTGCCTGACCTTGAACTGTAAAGGCATGGCCCTTCTACCTTCCATGATAGATCAGCTCCACTATGATTACAACAGTCTATATACCACTGCAGGCGAAAAAACGTGCGCGCTACAGGACCTATATGGAGTCATTAATTGACTAGAGGACGCTCAAGTAGCTTTTTTGTTGTTGGCGACTTCAAAAGGGATAATATGAGGAAAGTTGACATTCCTACCTGTGGTGATCAGACTCCTGAGCATTTTTATTCACAAATACGAAAAAGTTACAAACCTTTCCCCCTCCCTGCATCTGGTAAGGCGGATCACACCACCATTCACTCTTCTTCCGATCTACAGACAACAACAAAAAACCAGAAGAACTGGTTTTTCAAGGCAGATGCAGGAGTGAGGAATAGATTACCCCACTCCAAGACTGCTGCAAGACTACAGACTGGCAGATGTTTTGTGTTGCAGCTGATTATGATATTGAGGGGAAAAAAGACTGTGTCTCAGCATATATCCTCCAGTGCATCGATGTGGTTGTCCCCAGGGTCAATGTCAGAACTTTCCCCAACCAAAAGCCCTGGGGAAATGTCTGTGCTAAGCTCAAAGCACTGTCCTCTCAATCAATCAATCAAATTTATTTATACAGCCCTTTTTACAACAGCAGTTGTCACAAAGTGCCTTTACAAAAACACCCAGCCTAAAACCCCAGTGAGCACGCAACAAAAGGATTGAAGCACGGTGGCTATAGCTCTGGGGATCTGGAGGCTTTGAGGAGATCCAGATAAGACGGTGTGGACCGTGACACATCACAGACTACAGGGATCGGTTGGAGACAACTACCACAGCCCTGACCCTAGACACATGGGATGTGGACCGTGACACATCACAGACTACAGGGATCGGTTGTAGACAACTACCACAGCCCTGACCCTAGACACATTGGATGTGGACCGTGACACATCACAGACTACAGGGATACGTTGGAGACAACTACCACAGCCCTGACCCTAGACACATGGGGTGTGGACCGTGACACATCACAGACTACAGGGATCGGTTGGAGACAACTACCACAGCCCTGACCCTAGACACATGGGATGTGGACCGTGACACATCACAGACTACAGGGATCGGTTGGAGACAACTACCACAGCCCTGACCCTAGACACATTGGATGTGGACCGTGACACATCACAGACTACAAATGGAGAATTGGCAGTAATGCTCATCCGCCGCCGGATCTATTGATCACATGAACACATCATAAGCTCTGGTCACTTTCAATGTACATTCATACATGTATAGGCACTACAACCCTTTTCTGTTCATACTGTCCATGTTTCCATCTCTACATTATTTGAAATAGCTTCTAGTCACTGTTGTTATGTATACTTTGTATTTTCTGTTATTATTTTTGCTTTATATATTTCCTAATTACTAAGTAGATGTTGAGTGCCATGTCTTAATAATGTTATTCTTCAGAATGACACATTACTTTGTGCACTTGACAAATAAAACTTTGACTAATATCAAATCACTTAAAAAACAGGAAGTTTGAGAATTGTCCACAAACCCAACATAGAATCCTGAGTGCAGACCCTGAAGCCCTTTTTGTTTTTGCTCACAGAATGTATTTCCATTTATCCTCTGAAGCCATTGGAGGATAACAGTTTGCCAAAAGACATGAACTTTTCTTTGGATTTTAAAAGGTGATTGACCAGATCAACAGACAGCGGTAATTTGTTTATGTTATGTTTCTGCTGGTGTAGTCTATTATCATGAACTAAATACATGTTTTTAATCTCACTTAGGCTGTTGTCAGTAAACATCTACCTCACGCTAAAAGCCATCAATCTGCAGACAATGCGCCACCATGTGTTCCCGGACTGTTATGACTTCACAATAAATGTAGGTGGTGGGTTGAGAGAAATCTTCCCCAAACTCCTTTAACAGCTTGTGTGTGACACATTTTAACCAGTTTGTCATCAATGAACATCTAGTTTTCTAGTACTTTTTTACTAGATAAAATAGAAAAACAAATTGTTCTATTAATGGTGATTTTGAAATGTAACTGAAACTAGCAGAGATGTTTCGGCTGAAACCTGTATACAATCACTGTTAAAAAAAAATCACTAGCAAATGTCTTTCTGACATTTTCACAGATAGAGTTTGACAATCGTGCTTGTAGTGGGAGGATAAAGATTAACTTGGAAAATGATGTTGGAATAAATGAATGTAAAGACTGGAATGTTGCAGGCAAGTATTTATTTAAACACATTTTTAAATAGCCATATCATTTCACTGAGTCATATATTTGTGTAACATGTTTAGTTTACTTACCCTCCATGTCAGCAGGACATCATGAAATGTTAAATTCACACCATGAAATGTTGATTATCAGTTGCTAAGCAAGTTCATCCTTCAAGACTAGTCCATACTCCACACATTGCCTGCTTCCTAGCGCCTACCATTGGCAGTGGCAGTAACCAGAGACAATCTGTCCTATATACATAAGATATAGTTACTGTCTTATGTCATGTTTGATACATTTGACTGATTTGCAGCTATGAAGAACAACCAGCTGTTGCTGATTGATTCCATGGTCATTATTGCCTGCTTTACATCTCTGATATTGTGCACACGGTCAGTCTGCAGTGGAATTCAGCTCCAGCTTGTAAGTTCAAAAGACTGTTTTGTAGGTTTCATTATAAGTTAAGGGGCATAATTTAGAACTTCAGCATAGTCATTTCAAAACAATTCAATAAAATATCAGCAGTAGTAGTGTAATGATGGTGTTTTGCTAAATTTATTCACAAAATCCACCGGAAGAAACAAACTGGATCTGGGTTATGGAAGGTCAACTCAACATTAATACCGTTTTTTTCATGTGGTATGTATTTCTCTCATTCAGCATTACACTGCATTCTTCCGCACCTACTATGGTAAAACAGTGTCCTGGTCGGAGCGCATGGAGTTTGTGAATGGATGGTACATACTGATAATCGTTAGCGACACTCTGACCATCGCTGGATCTGCTCTAAAAATAGGAATACAGACAAAGGTATAGTATCCTCACCCCCGAATGCATCGATTTTGATAATGTGTTGGTGAAACCAAAATTAATTTCACTCTATTTTTCAGGACCTTACAAACTATGACGTGTGTAGTATTTTGCTCGGGGCATCCACAATACTGGTCTGGGTTGGAGTTATCCGGTACCTGGGATTCTTTAAGAAATATAACGTAAGGACAATCATTGAAGTTAATTTCAAAGCAATGTTCCAGCCGCATGACAGCAATTATCTGTCCTTTCAGTAATAATCAGTTTAATAAGGGGGAGTCAAATAGTAAAAGGTTTCCTTGCTCCTAGATCCTAATCCTGACCCTAAGGGCAGTATTTCCCAATGTTATACGCTTCTCCTGCTGCGCTGGCTTAATCTACTTGGGCTACTGTTTTTGTGGCTGGATCGTTTTGGGCCCGTATCATGAGAAGGTGAGTGGAGACATAGAAAAGCAATAGGGTGTCTGTATATGTGGGCTGGAGGTCTTTTAGAAGCCACACATAAGAAACAGTTCAGCATATGAAGAACTCCAATTGTAACCAACCTTTCTGTAATGGTAAATTACATATTTTCTTTCCACTAACAAACGTTTACAAATGACTTTAAAGCTCATTTATAACACAACATACCTAAACGCAGTGGTGCTCATTTGATTTCTCCCAGTTCCGGACATTGGACAAGGTGTCAGAGTGCCTGTTCTCTCTGATCATTGGTGATGACTCGTATTCCACCTTTAAGAAGATGAGAGAGAAGAACTACATGGTGTGGCTGTTCAGCAGGCTCTACCTCTACTCCTTCATCTCCCTGTTCAGCTACATGTTGCTCAGTCTGTTCATCGCCTTCATCACAGACACATACGAGACCATCAAGGTTAGCTTTGCACTTCAATTGAATATGTTGACAAAAAAGTAAAACAGTCATCACCATGTGTTTCATTATATTTTATGATATTTAAATGAAATATTTAATGAATTACATGTATACATGAGAGAGATGAACAAAGTATCACTAAATACAGATAATTCTGTTATGGACAGTTACTGGTCCATTATGCCATTGCTGTTAAGATAGGCATGCTATGGGTTCCGTAGCTCCCTTGGTACAATGATAACACTGATTTTGACTATGCTACCTCTGAGGGTTGAGCTACTGGGTTGCGGCCTCCACAACAAAGACTTTATTAAATACACTAATGTCTTACTCATTCACCTTATTCGAATAAGTACCAACTTGAAACCAACATTGCAGAAGGCATGCTTGCACAGGAGTGTGCAGTATATAGCTAGCTTGCTACTTCAATGGAGCCAACGACGGTTGCTTTGTGTGCCAACAAACGTGAACAAAAGATTCACTGTATGAAATAATACTAAAAGAAACACTACTACTAAGAACACTCCATAAATAAAACAGTAAGCATTTTGTCTCATATTTGTCAGGTGTTGGCTGGGGCACAGTCAGGGCCTGGCTACAGAGGCACCTCTATGTTCCCTTTTCGGTTCCCCCCAAATAGAGGCAGCTGCACCTGTTGCCTCTAATTGGGGACCAAATTTAAGTTGTCCTTGTTTGCTTTGGTTTGTCGGTCATTATTTACATCATGGTTGTTACGTGTCTTTATTGGTTTGAAATCGTCCCAAAGTGAGTTATAGAAATAATAAAATAATGTTTTATGTTTGCGCTGCTCCACATGTACTGCCTCTACAACACTTGACAATTCTGGCTTTACTCCAGGATTTAGGATTTAAAATTCAACATTTACTGCAGGTTGAAAGTATAAAGTGTCAGCTTTTATTTAAGGGTATTTGTTTACTTTTGGAAATGACAAAACGTTTTAAGCATAGTCACCTTATTTCAGGGCATCAAACACATAGGGACAGATTCATATCATGTCTAAATAAAGTCCTTATGTTTGCTATTTGATCGCATTTTCTTTGCATGTAATAACTAACAGAAGTCATAACGCTATTAACCCAGTAGACACTGAGGATCTTCACTGTGAAAACTGTAGTTTCTGGTTAACTTAATGTTTTGTTTATGTTTTGTTTTTGTTTTTTTACTTGACATTCATCAGCACTTCTTTGTTTCTCATGTTAACAGTGAACAATAACAGGTTTCCAAGGCAAATGCAAAACCTAGAATCAAGACTAGACATTCACAGCTTTCTTAAAAATCACCAGACAAAACTAAGACCAACCAGAAACAACTTTTCGGCTAATTGTCCCGACACCTGAAGAAGATGATAATGTACAACAAGTGTTCTCATTTCAATAGTGTGAAACCAATATGTCCACAATTACCCTTAAATATAAGATGAGAATGAATACTTCCATCCACAGCACAGCATTTTGTTGTGAAGCAACTCCTTATAAGGTACTCAGCTCCAGCTCACTGAGGCCAAGGACGACATGAAGACAAAAATCCAGACTTTTATTGCAGGTTTACTGTAATTCACATGAATCTTAAGGGGGTTTATATTTTTATCCTCTCTTTTTTGAGAAAATGTATTACTCGATCGAAAAACAATGCATTTCTTGGAGCAATTATATTATTATTAAAAGACCTTTATCTAGTGTGTCTGTAATAATACATTTCTACCTAAGTTAATATAACAGCAGACAATATATGGAATATGTAAGATACTAAAACTGTTAACCCACTACTGTTTCTTTATAGCAACACCAGAAGGACAGGGTCCTAGTGTCCCCGCTGCAGGCCTTCATGGCTGACTGTACAGACAAGCCTGACTCTGGGAAGCACAGCATGGAAAACGAACCGACCTTCTGCTGCTTTGGATAAAACCTGCAAAAATGCTATACGTGTGTGTGTGCACATGTTTGTGTGTGTGTGTGACTTATTCAATTCCCCATGACTTAATACTTCAAATCTAAGTTTAATGTATTTATTTTTTAAATCATGTACTAAAAAAGGGCATGTTCAACATTTGCTGGGACATGTTGTGTTTGATGAGACACATGTTGTGTTTTCTGTGTGCGTTACAGTGGAAACTAAATCACTATTAATAGCTTAGGAAATATATATGGTTTGAACTGTATCTAATAAACAATATATCTCTTGTATAATATAACCATAAACGTTAGGTTATTATGACAACATATATTGCTATGCGTTGGTATTTTAATTTAACCTGATATTATATCATTTGTGTTTGCGTTCATCTCACATTAGTACGTATAACATGGTGAAGGAAATGCGTGACCTCATGTCAGGATTGCGGTTTGGATAAAACGGCGAATTCGAATCTCTACATACACATTTTAACAACATTGATGAGTTTTGCATTTTTGTAAAGTAGTCATTTTCTAAACTTTCAAATGTCCAACATACATTAAAGACAACTTACCTGACAATGATATCATTCCTAATTTGCATAAATTGTCCGTCGAAGGTGAGGAGCAAAGGTGGTGCGCATGATCCAATACAGCAGACTGGTACTGGTTGCTAGACAACGACTCGCCAATGGCTGCGGTGTTAGTTTTAAAGCCAGAAAGAGGTCAACTTAAAACAGAGTGTGTCAAGTAAGCAGAATGTTTTAAGTGTCAAGAACTAGCTACTTGCAGACAGACACTGATCCCTCATTGTACAGTGAAGTGTAACATTACTGTTGCATTCTCGGATTCGCATCGATCGAGTTGGCTTAATAGGCAGGGTAAGTAACTACAGCCTAGACAGTAAGACAAGTGAGTACATGTATAATTATCTGTAGTACTTTTAGGTGCGGTACTAAGGTGCTAGCTAGCTTCGTTAGCAAACAGTCGGAAAAAATAGGTACGTTTTATCAAACGTAGTCCAGCTAGCGAGACATACCGTAACCTACTTGCAGCAGCACTTTTCGATTATAGCAGCGTCTACCGTATATAGCTATTACGGAGTACTACTAGCCAGCTAGGCTTTTCACGTAAATAATACAGTACTGAGTTACAGGTACTCTACTTTCACACAAAACAGATTAACAGCTAATTTAACAGATAGGCGATAGTTTCAATATGTGAAACTGAATAAACGACTGGCTAAGTTATGGTTTTATAACTGGCTAACTCATCCTTTATCACCGCGTTATTGTGCCCTCGACGTGTAACTGGTCATATGGTAAAGTTAATTTGGGAGTGAGTACCAGTGCATTTAAGTCTGCTGTACTTATGCAGGCTGGCTCTATAGATAAGGACGCCTAAGAAGGTGTGTTCCCCACGTATGTGGTTCGTATAACTTATTACTGTCGTTTTTGACAATCTGTCTAGTTCGAGGGTCTCAATCCTGTTCCTGGAGAGCTACAGTCCTGGTGGTTTTTACTCAACCCTGATTTAGCACACCTGACTCTAATAATTACACAATTCATTACAGAATGAGGCTGCATATTCATGGGGTTGGAGAGAAAACACCCGAGAGCAGGGTTGGAGACCCTGGCTAGTAGATGGTCTTGTGTAGTTGATGGGGGGAGAGACTACCTCTTAGTAATACTTGTTTTGTCAGGACATTTCCAAATTCAAGAGGACTCCTGTGGAATTTATATACATTTGCGGTAAAACGTTCATAGGAATTATGTTGATTTAATCCATCCTTTCTAGTGATCTAATGTTATACTCTTGTTACAGTCTGTAAACGCAGTTAACAGTTAAAAGAGATTACTTGTGGCAAATTGGATATTTGCATTTAGGCCTACTTGCTTTGACATAATGTTCTATGTAGGTTTTTTTAATTTACTGTTCAGAAGTATATATTTATAAATACTTGCAGACTTAGAAGATTTAATTTTCTTCCTTATGTTCTCATAAAACCGTATTGAAGTACCAAGTCTGAATTGATTATTATAAAGCCTTCTTCATAACCCAATGTATTTCAGCAGAGTGCATCATGAACTGTCCTAGTAGGCTCTTTGAAGTGGGGTGACATGTGGAGGATACTTGTTTCACCACAGGACCCTTAAGGATCATACCATAGTTTAATGGTTGTGAACAGGTCAAGGAGAATGCAGAAGAGACACTGTAGAATAAGTGTTCATTTTTGCTTGTTTATTTAAAGACAATTTCTCTCAGACCAAGCATCTGGAGTTTAGCACCAATGATTGTTAAATCTCGCACACAGCAGTTGTAGCACTTCTGTTTGGGAATTTTAAACGTAGTTTTGTGGCATATGGCTCCACGTTGTTGCCTAGTTCATGGGCAAGCCCTTTTTACCCAAGCTCAGAGTATCACCCTGTTACTACAGTTCAATGTGACAGCCCGGGCCAGAAGCCCTACCCACCCCCCACTCCGTCACATGCTGGCACAAAACAGATTACATTTAATCTCGTATGGCATTGGTGAAGACTCCCCCCCCATTATCCTGGACTCTTACATTATTGGCTTGCTGTTCTATTTCAGGATTATTTTTCAGTAAGTGCAGTCTCCGGTCGTTCGAGCTCATGGATGACCTCGTTACTGTCTTGACACTGTGTTGACATGGGAGACTCGTGGACAACAGCAACTATAGAGCCATCCATAGGTATTTCATTATGGAAAACACTGAGAATTGTTCAATTTTTGTTATATAACAGAACAAAAGTAGAAACACTGAAATTGTTGCATTTTGGGTTCATATTTTTGTTCTGTTTATTTGAATACTTTTCGCTGCCTGAGTCAACTTGTAATGTATAATTTGTTTGTTTTCTTAACTGCCTTGCTCTATTTAGCAAACCACGAGATCTCCAGCATATCTAGAATGACGATGTCTCCCTCGAGGCATCATAACGGCCTTTCTGCAATGCACACTTCAACCATGCCACTGTCCAAGGGCTCCTACAATGTGTTAAGTGCCTTCTGCACTGAGAAGAATGTTCCCGAGTGTATCTTCTACATAAATCAGGTACCTAAATGCCTAAGATTAAGTGTACATCCTTTTAGAGCAAAATCCTTTCTCTTTCTAAACTCTTGAGGTTAATTCATCTGATTTACGGGATAGTGATGAAATAATGTATACATGTATATTTTGGTTCAATGGCAACGAGCAACAAATATGTTATTTCCATACAGCAAATGTTGTATTCTGCTTATTTGCTACAAAGCTTTAGAGGAAGAGGACAAAAAAGGGGTTTTATTTAGCAAGCTCTACAAGCACATGCCCCAAACGGTAGCATTGTTAACTATAAAGTCTCTTACTGGTGTAGACTTGAGTTAATGTACATTGACATATACACTCAAAACTGAAATTCTCTAAAGTGGCAATGTTATATTGTTTGAGCATTTTTGTGGTATTTTATTTAGTGCTTTTCTGTTAAACTTAGTTTTGTGTGAATCAGACAAGCAGGGGAATCTGAAACTTAAGGGTGAATGGAAAAACTGATTTTTCTTTATTTTAGGCCAATACTTTAAAACAGTGGTTCCCAACATGTTTTGGTTACTGTCCCAACAACAGAATTTTGCTGCCCCTAGAAGTACCCCTGACATTCCCCCTTATGTTAATTTCACTAGTATGCCTGTGGTCTTATTAGTCTTTTCAGGTACCCCCTATTGATAGACTGAGTTCCCCCAAGGTGTCCAAGTGGTTGGGAAGTACTGCAATAACTAAAAGCCATGTAAAACCTTCAAAACCAACTTGTATTGTATCACAATGTCATGCATTCCATTTTAATTGCCAAGAAAATGAATTTAGTAGTTCTCTTGTTTTAATGTTTAGGGAAACCTATACGTTGTGGTATCAGTTGTCTTGGCCATATCACCCAGACTTCACCAGAAGCTGTCCAACGCTTGATCTAGTTAAATTGTCACTGGAAGCTGCTAACCCATTTGTCTGCCCTGTTTCGGGGCTTTTACAGGAGATGGACTCTCTGGGATTCTCTTCTGCCTGTATTGAGGCCAGCTCACTGGAGAACAGTGGGGGACTGAACACCGTGCCGGCCCTGAACATCATGTATGAGCTGCTCCAATTGCAGCAGCGGAGCCAGCGCAGACTGGAGGAGCAGGAGACGGAGCAGCTCAAGAACTCCAGCGCCCTTGAACACATGCAGATCACCAATGCCAGACTCAAGGTCAGTCGGACTCTCTTTCCTAACCATGTTTTCCAGGTATTGGAAGTTGTTTTCTTGGCAGGGTGCATTTTAAATGGGTAAAGAGGAATCAGGGAGCCAGGTAAGGGCAGGTATGGATAGTTTTGCGACATTCTGAGACGAGGCTTTTACTTCAACATCACAATGCTGTTTCAGCCAAGCCCTCTCACGTAGCTTTGTTTTTATCCTGTTCATTCAAAGAAGAAACAACATTAATTGGACCGTGCTGCAACTCACCAGACGTTATAATATTCTTTATACTTCAAATGTCTCAATAAAAATGTGTTTCATGTGTCCTTGTTTTAGGGTTATTATTTATAGCAGTTTTGTTGATTAAGTCTAATAAGTATTTACTGAATGTATATCCAGGCATTGTATAATGTGCAACCCTGTTTCCAAAAAAGTGTGTACAATGGAAATAAAATAAGAATGCAAAGATGTGTAAATCATTTAAACGCTATATTCAATACAAAGTACAAAAACAAAATATCAAATGTTGAGAGACCTTTTATGCCCAGAAATATGCCCACTTTCTATTTGATGTCACAACAGGTAGAGTTAGCTATCTAACCTATTTAACTAGTCATTAGCTTCTCTCTATCTGCCTGTTTATAAATGGGTCCTTTGAACCTTGACCTAATGTATCACATGACTACAATACACTCTGGGCAACACATTGTATTCTGCTGTACTAATTTTAGGATTTCTCTGGTGGGAGGAAAGCAATTCCGCAAAAAAAAAAATCTGGCTTTTTGTGCTGTGGTCCACCGGCCTGGGCTGCTACCTGTAATGCACATGTACTGCTGCAGCATGACTTAAACCCTGACGACTGTGGTCCACCGGCCTGGGCTGCTACCTGTAATGCACATGTACTGCTGCAGCATGACTTAAAACCCTGACGACTGTGGTCCACCGGCCTGGGCTGCTACCTGTAATGCACATGTACTGCTGCAGCATGACTTAAAACCCTAGCGACTGTGGTCCACCGGCCTGGGCTGCTACCTGTAATGCACATGTACTGCTGCAGCATGACTTAAAACCCTAGCGACTGTGGTCCACCGGCCTGGGCTGCTACCTGTAATGCACATGTACTGCTGCAGCATGACTTAAACCCTGACGACTGTGGTCCACCGGCCTGGGCTGCTACCTGTAATGCACATGTACTGCTGCAGCATGACTTAAACCCTGACGACTGCTCTCAGCAAAACATTTCCTCAATTTACCTCCACTTTCCGGTCCAATAAAGAATGTACACATTCCTGGAAATATGCTACCCTATTTATTTGATAATACATTTTATTAGTATAATGGTTTGTAGGACCTTTTAATAAACAAATTACCATTGATATCTTTATCTAACCATCTTATATAATTACCAGAACATTGGCGTGCCAACTATTTATTTGCCATAACAGGTTCATTATTTTACAAATGTTGTGGGTATGAAGCAGTGGAAGCGGCAAGGTCTGAATAACATCTCAAGAATCTACAAGACAGCCTCTGCCATGATATCATGGTGATGACCGTCACGACAATCGGTTAAAAGTTGAATGTCTCTTGCTGTTACCAGAGGCAATGGCCATGTAAAAGGCCATAGCAGACAAATAGGTAAGGCTAAGTTAACCTGTTCTGAAGGGGATCATAATATGATTCATACCATATTAATTGCCTAAGTCACTAACAGATAACATCTGGCAAATTTATTTGTGAAAGTATTAGGGGTGCCATGTACTTTGGTGTTTGGAAATGGATTACTGCTTCGCATACAACGTTGTTTTATTTTAAATGTATTCATGGTAAGCACATATTGAGAATGCAAAATTGTGTTTATTCAATATGTACACAACTATGTTCTGCTCATAGGATCAGCTGGAACTCTCCAAAAGAGAGAAGTCAGGACTGCATGAGGTAGAGAGGCAACTGCAACTCAAAATCAAGACTCTGCAGAACTGCCTTAAAACAGAGAAAGATGAGGTAAAGCGCTGTATATTGAGTGATGTGTTTATGAAGCTGCAAGCATTCATTGGGAAACGTGGTCTGAGAGAACATTTAAATATCACATCATGTCTTGATTAACTGTAACAACTGTCAACAGAAAATAAAATCACCAACCAATTAAGGGGTTGGATTTAAACTTGCCTAAACAATTGAAATCATAGGCTGTTCTTGTGTGAATTTCATCACGGCAACTCATAATGTGAATCAGTAGTGTGGATGGCCCCTATGTGCCTGTATTCACTACCTACAATGTCTGGGCATGCTCTTGATGAGACGGCAAATGATGTCCTGGGGGATCTCCTCCCAGACCTGGATCAAGGCATCAGTGAACTCCTGGACAGTCTGTGGCGCTACTTGGCGGCGTCGGATCCACCGATACATAATGTCCCAGAGGTTTAGCGTGACCTTCGTCAAACTGGTCATAATAGATGATGTTGTAGGCAGCATAACGTTCACCACGGCGTCTATAGACCCTTTCACGTCTGTCTTGTGTGCTCAGCGTGAACCCTCTCACATCCGTAAGGAGAACGGGGTGTCGATGGCTGACCTGCCAGTTCTGGTGATCTCTGGTGAAAGCCAATCAAGCTGCACGGCTCTGGGCTGTGAGAACAGGATGTCGGGCCCTCATTTCACCCTCACGGAGTTAGAAATTTGGTCAGAAATATTCATCCTAGTCGCCCCTCTTGAGGTCATTTTGTAGGGCCTTGGCATAACTCCCCCTGTTCCTCCTCACACAAAAGAGCAAATATCGGTCCTGCTGCTGTGTTGATTCCCTTCTACGGCCCTGTCCAGCACTCCTCATAAAATGTCCCGTCTCTTGGTATATCCTCCATGCTCTCGAAACTATACTGGGAGACACTGCAAACCCTGCGACAGCTCGTATGGATGTGCCATCCTGGAGGAGCTGGACTGCCTGTGCAACCGGTAGTGACAAGGACACAAAACCAGAGAAGAATGAGTCCGTAAAGATAAGGAGAGGGAAATTGTCTGAGGCCGCCACCTGCAAAACTGGTGACACTGATCCACAATTGTTTATGCGTCCTAACTGGGCAGACTGACATCCCTGATGTTTAATTGACTCTGTGTTATACGGTGACGATTACGTGTTACCTTCATTTCCTTGAGCGGTATACTTACTAGTGCACACCACCGTGAAACAAAACCGCTTCTGGTGAAATAAGTTCAGGTAGTTGTACCTTTTTTCATTTCAAAGGGTGTCTCTCTTCTGAACACAACCCAGGTACAGAAGCTCCAAAGCATCATTGCCAGCAGAGCCTCTCAGTATACCCATGACGCCAAGAGAAAGGAGAGGGAGAGCACCAAGCTCAAAGAACGCCTCAACCAGTTGCTGGTGGACAAGCGGGACAAGAAACTAGGTATGGGTGCCTTGTGTTCCCAGTCAATGATCCTCAGAGCCATGAAACCATGTGGGGCGTATGCTGGCGGTGTCCCAGTGTTGGCTGAGCTCCGCACTTCACTTAATGCAGCTCAATCAGTGCTATGCGTTAAGTTCCCTTTGTGTTTTCCAACCAGCGATTGATGTGTTGAACTACTTGGGACGGGCTGATGGAAGGAGAAGCCAATGGAAGACCGGAAAGGCGGAAGCAAGGTAACGTCAGCGCAACTCGACCGTTGTTGTTATAGGCGCTTTCATCAACTTTTAATGGAACACATCCTTTGATGGCTTCAGTGTTCCCACTTTGACAAGGGGGTTTATTGGCCCTGCTTGTAGACATGAGGAGGCGATGTGCAAGTCTCTGCTGAGTGACTATGAGGCCCGTCAGAGGGCCCTGATGCTGGAGAACGCTGAGCTGAAAAAGGTGCTGCAGCAGATGAAGAGGGACATGGTGTCCATTTTGAGTCCTAGGAAACCCTGCAGCTCCAAAGACTGTATAGAAGAAAGCCTGGAACAGGTAAGTGGATGGATTGTTCTCAAACGTACCAATAGGTTCCATCATTCTTTTTTATGGTAATATATTCATTACATAAACTTTTTTAACTCCATGTAGTGCCTATCACAAGATCTCAAAGCAGGTTAATTGGTATTGGAGGGACATGTCCTTATAGATGTGCTGGGGAACAGGGATCTTGTCTGTTGTGTCTTCAGGCTGCCTCAGACAGGGAGGAGGAGGTTGGTGATGTCAGCAGGGACCCCCTAGATCAACCATGTGATCATGCTAGGGACCACTCCTGTGAACATGCTAGGGAACAGCTCACCAATAGTATTCGACAACAGTGGAGGAGACTGAAGAGCCACATGGAGAGACTGGACAGCCAAGGTACAAACACCTCACACTGAACCCACAGTATATCAGTTAGACACTCATTCATGCCATGCTTTGTGTTTGTGCAAAGGCTGTGAATACTTATGCTTCATTTTATTCTATTAAAAATATGAAATAAACAGTTTTTATACCTTGTCATTCCGGGGTATTGTGTGTACGATTTTGAGGGGAAGGAAATATTCAATCCCTTTTGAAATAAGGCTGTAACATAACAAAATGTGGAAAAAGTGAAGCGCTGTGAATACTTTCCGGATGCACTGTATTGTTAACAACTGGAAGTAAAAAAAGGAACTTATTGCTTGTTAAACTACACAATAGAAAACATTCCATAATTAGTCCCACAGCTTTCTTCTTTACTATTGATCATAATGTATTGTTTCAACTTCCCAGCCTCCCTGGTAAAGCAGAGTGAGCGTTCTGCTGGTAAAGAGCTGGTACCCAGACAGATCCACGAAGAGGAGATGGAGAGGATGAGACTGGAAGTCCGGCAGTGTAAAGACTTCATCCAGACCCAGCAGCAACTCCTGCAGGTTAGTTGGACCTACAACTAGAAATCGAAGCTAGCACTAGCAAGTGCCTTGCTTGGTTAATGGCAAGCTGCATTTGTTCAGCGCTAAGCTGATGCAAAAAGTAATGCTATCATTGTTGATGTTTGCATGGACTACTTTGTAGTTAACATTTTATTGACGGTATCTGGAAAAGTCTTTGCACCTGCCAGGAGACATTTCATTTAGTTACTCTCTATGGCATTTGAAAGGTTTTGTTTTCCTCCATGTTTGTTTGTAGCAGCAGTTAAACTCTCCCTGCTATGATGATGAGACTGCTGCTTTGTTGAATGACTGCTACACTCTGGAGGAGAAGGAGCGTCTAAAAGAAGAATGGAGGCTCTTTGATGAGCAGAAGAAGAATTTTGAGAGGGAGAGAAAGAACTTCACTGATGCTGCCATTCGCCTAGGACATGAGGTATTCATTAAGTTTTGGGAGGTTATTGAGATGGAAGCGTTTTCAACCAGGTTGTTTTACCTAACTGTGTCTTAAACCTTTTTACTTTGTGTTTTAAAGAAAAAGGCTTTTGAGGAAGAGCGCGCCTCGTGGCTCAAGAATCAGTTCTTGAATATGACTCCATTTGTGGACCGCAAACGACACTCTACATCAGAAGCGCCTCGTGCCTTATCAATTAGTAAGTCACGATGATTGCCACCGCAACGATTCCCAATGTAAATCTAGATATTCGCATTAAGGTGCATACATCAGATTCTGTTAGGGTATCACATTTGATCCCTTTGAAACGGCCACATTTTGAATGTCTCTCTCCAGGTAGTGAACCAGAGATGAGGGTCCCTTCCACTCCAGCCACTAAGTCGCAGACATGCGCTGCATTTTCAACTCCAAAAGCCGCCCCTTCTGCTGGCATCCCCTCCACAGCTGACCTGTACCGCACGCTACGCCTCCTGCCAGACAGCAGGTACTGTGTACCACAGCCTTTCATTTAGTAACAGCACTTCAATCCATAATGCATGCCGGCTAGCTGTAGAATTTGTCAGTCGTGGCGATATTTCATGGTTAAGTTATGGTTTTCACCAACCCCTGTTTGTACATTAACTAATTGTCTGAAACTGAACTGGTATAATTGATCGGTACTAAAACAGGTTTGGTAAAACTGTCATTCATTCTTGTTTGTGTTCTGTCTGACACATTAGCTCCTCCAGAGGCAGTTCCAAACGAGGGAGCTGGCAGGAGTGCAGCAACATCCACAGCAGAGAAGATACTCCTGTCAGGTCCAAGCACAGACACGGAGGTGGAGACGGATGCAGTATCTTCTCCCTGGGGTCAGAGGAAAACAGCCTCATCTGAAGACACTCCAGCGCTGTTATATTATTATTTTGTGGACTCTGATAACAATCCATGGCAGTGTTTGTTTATTAGGAACAAGAGAATCGTCTAAAATGGGGACCTACCAAGATTCTTCCAATAAGACATGCTTATTTAAGTTTTCCATTGCAAAAAACTTTCAAGGGTTTTCCCAAATGAAAAGGAGCCATGTTTCAAAGCCATCACTGTCAGATTTCTAGAGAAATCTATTGTGCAACTCATCCTTGTTGCTTGATCATGGACTAACACTGAACATTGTCTTTCACCAAAACTTGTTTTAGAGAGCACTTTATTGCATTTTGTGTCTTCTTTCTCTGCTATTTAGACCGTTACTAAGCAGAGAATCTCCAAGTTGTTAAGCCACATTTTTATTTGAGGAAATCGGGATTCTGCAACATTACAGGTATTTTCCAGTTTGGGAAAGCTATCAACAGTTTACTGACTAGCCATGGGATAGTTTACACAGTGTTCACTCTAGATAGATTGATTATTTTAGTGATCGTTTATTCGCGAATGTTTAAAATGTAAGTGGTATTTGCTGCTGAAAGTGCAATAAAAGTGTTTTTATTTTTTCTGCCAACTAACGTTTCAACATGTTGTGGTAGGTGATTAGCGGCCACTAACGTTTAAGCACAGAAGGTTCTGTAGTGTAATGTGTCGCACAACGACTGCGCGAACCACTCAAAACCGGATGTTTAGTCATAGCTGCTTTGTCTGCGCGTCAGTCGAGCTAACAGCGGGTCTTTTCCTTTCAACAAACTAGTAAATATGTCTGGTTCAGCTAATCTTGTTGCGATGAAGAAAATTGTCCATCAACTGCGGTTTGAAGCGAGCATAAACAGAGTGAAGGTAAGAATATGTTTGAGAAACATGCCTAGGAAAACTTGTCAGCTACCTAGCATTAGTAGCTAACGAAGGGCTAAGGGCGTGGAAATTGCGATATCGTTAGCTGCTGGATACAGTCATTGATCTTTAATCTTATTGTTGTTTATCGGGTATAGGGGCAGATAGTCAAGATTGATTTTGAGGCGTTGGCACACATTCTTCCCAGAATTCGTACTTTAAGACTAGAGTCACGACTAATATTGTCAGTATTATCGTACAGTACCTATTAAATTTTCTTCAGACATGTAGGGGTGTTTTCGCTAACTATTGCCACAGGTTGTAACTGACTAAAGCTGTATTACTGTATATTTGTCTACAGGTTTCTCAGGCCGCTGCAGACCTTCAGCAGTTCTGCATGCAGAATGCCTTGCAGGACCCACTTCTTACCGGGGTCTCCTCTAGTACCAACCCTTTCAGACCACAGAAAGTATGCTCCTTCTTGTGAGTCTGGACCATAGGACCGATGGACCACAGCATTCTTTGGTGAGTTTGTTTGTTAATAGAATATCATTGGTTTTGTATATGTGTTCCATGGCATGTAAACCACTAAATCAAATAACTCAAGTTAAACTTTAGTGGAATTCTTGATTTCTTTTGAACCAAATACCTTAATGTGCTAGAGTACAATCTTAAAGTGTCTTTGTACCTGTTTTTATGTCTCACAGGCCTTCGTTTTGATGCTACAGGGAAAAAGTTGACCTCAACACTGCTCCTCATTGCCAACGGCAATCCACTGCCACAGAATCTCATGAAGTGTAGAAGAACCTGTCAGAAATTATGTCAGGAAGACTTGCCATCTATTACAGCCAACCACCTTAGAGGATATGATGAGACAGGTTTATTTTTCATGGCACAGTGTGGTTTTCAAGTAAATTATGGTGCCTTTTCTATTCTATTTTATTCATCATTGTTTTTGAATTTTTGTATTTAGAAATTAAAACATTCTTCTTTCGCTACTACATCATTGTGTTTGCTAATTGTTCTTTGATAAGACTGAGCATGGTACTTCTCAAATCATTAGTCAAGACTGAAGTAGTTTTTATAACAAAATGCAAACATAGCACCTTTTACAATAAAAAGGGAAACAGCATGACTGTTTCTACACATGATAAATACATCAACATCCAAAACAATGAAGTAGAATGCTTTACATCTTAAGATTAAAAATGTACTTTAAGTTAGACTCAGCAAAATTGATTTTAAACCATTGAAGACTGAATCGTGATGCACAACTACTCTGTTTTGGTGTTGTGTACATGCACAGATTGTGTGTGGGTGTTCTCTTGTCTCGGCCATGTATATCTATTGGTCAGCTGGTGGCAAGTCACTAAGTCTACCTTAAAGTAAAAATTAATGAAGCTGGTATCCACAGGTGAAACAATGTCCATGTGCAATGTTATGACAAAAAAAGGAATTGACATACATTTATACCAACATGCTAGACATTAGCTTCTTCAAAACAAGAGTGTATGTGCTTGGGATGGGCATTGGTGCATTTTGCTTGTTAAGCATGTCAGCTTTAAGGGTTAAGACATTTTTGTCAACCTATACCAATGCTCTATTGACACCTGCATAATGCTCAAAGATACAGCTTTGACTGACAAACAGGGCTTCAGGGAAAACATTTATAATAGGATAAACGGTGAGTCCAAGAATGGTTCAGACATTTACATTTGCTCCAACTATATTACCATGCAGTTTAAGATGGCATCAAACTGTTAGATAATTTGGTGTATGCGGACCATCCATTATTAATGGAACCCAGTTAGGACGTTGATAATCAGCCAGTCTGACGTACAACATTTGTGTACTTCGTACTCCTATTAAGCCATTCAGCTAAAAATTGTACACTCTAATAGTTCAGTATTTCCTAAGATCTTTAAAATGACCAATGTTTGATTAATGCCTAACTGATCACTGTCTTTGTAAATGGTTGTTTGAACATAGTGAATTTGGCATCTTGACATTTCAGTATTAAAAAAAAGAACAAAAGATTCAACCATGCAAGTTTTCTAGCACCGTCATTCTCCACTGTTTCTCAGGGGTTTGTCTTGTGCCTGGTTTGTCCCTCCTGATTTACCTGTTCATTATCATATTACAGATAGAAGCGCTTGCAGTAATGCTATGATACATTAGCATTACTCTTCAGGTGCTGAGTTTGGAGTGGTTTCACATGGTACTCATAGATCTTCAGTGCTGGACCCAGTTTGATTGAGAGACCGGTTAGGACATCATTTCGTGTCATCAGTAGCAAAGACTTGCCATCAATTTCCTACGACAATTATGAATATATTGTAAAGATCTGACGCAAGAAAAAATGCAATGTTAGTAAATTTCATGTTCTGATATTTTACCTGGTTCCCAAAAGCAGTTGCTTGCTCTTCAAATCCTGCAGCTTTGAAATAGTTTACAACATCAGTAACTGCCCAGTCTGCAGGGTCGGGCATCTGGCCATTCTCCACCACACTAGTAGAACAGCAAGAAAATACATATAGGTGCAAGGCAAAAGGACATCAAACACAGTCTGACGAGAAGAAACGTTGACTCCACTTACAGTTTGGCTTCCAGTGAACCATTGGTTTTGTTCTCCATTCCAACTAGGAAAAAAGAAATGCTTTATCCAATAGACAATTTAGGTTCATAAGGAAAACCAGGGATTTTCGTTAAGTAAACACTTTTAAAACTCGCAAAATGTTGTAATTATAATAGCATCTTTCTATTGGGTTGCTCATAAGTAAACTACAGAGCACCTGAGAAAGTCAGTGCTGAATAGAGAAGCCATATAGAGTTTATTTTGATTTCTTAAAAAAAAAAATGCTTCAAGCTTACATGCAGGAGAACTCAGTTGCTAAGCAACATGGATGTAGAGCATTTGGTTCTGTGGATATACTGTAATACATGGGCTAGAAGGTGCATTCAATCATTTCAAAAATGTAATGAACCTTTAATGGATGGACATGGTTCAAAGATTTCACGTAACATGGATATGATCATCACAGACCATTCATGAGCATACTGAAATACAATGAGATGTCTGGATTCTGCCCTGATCCAAAGCCAATATTGTATTGCACTGCATTTTGAGTGCACATTTTTGAGTATGGGAGTCATTATCTTATAAGTTTCATATTCAGCGAATAGCCATCTAAATGACCATTATAATTTAATCCTGAACCAAACACTTTCTCCAATTCTCCATAAAGCATTAAATAATGTTTAGCACATACCTGACTGCAGACACTACCTACAGTCCTAGATTGTCATCAGTTTGACTTTGCAGGGCCAATGTCCACCAGAATCATTTCCACAGTTCTAACTTTAGACACAGCATTTCATTCAGGACCTATATGCACATCAATGAAAGAAAAGACAGGTGATGGTGACGATATTGTGGACAATTGAGTGTGACATTACAATGTAATATTATAACGTAAAACAAGTCAGATGCAGTATTTGGAATATGATTTTAAATAATTGGTGTACATTACAAACTTAAAATAATCATGATAGTATCCGCCTACTTCATCCAATATTATAGCACGGTATTGACATTATATGATTGAGACCATTATACATTTTACCAATATGTCTTGTTTGTGTGCTGCTTAAAAATATATTTGACACTTACCTTTAATAATTAGCTATCTAGATGGGTTGCTGGATAGTTCTACTGACAGCGTAAATAAATATCCTGTTTGTTCACGAATGCGTGATTGTCCCTGCGCAGATTATTTGATCTGTAAACGAACTCAACTGCTAAAATAATTTCAAATACTCTGTTGTTGTACTGAAAGGATTTGCAACTCGGCATGCGCCGTGCGCCGCCTCGGAAAGAAGCTCGTGAACAAGCACTACCTGACTGGCCAGTTCTTGAGCAAGCCGGAAATAGGTAAAAGGATAAAGCACACCAAAAATAAGTCCGTGACCTCGACGATTTCCTTTCAAATTAAAGGTTCCGCAGTAAACGCGTTAAAAATAATAACAAAAGTCAAGACAACCTTTCAGAAATTGATAACAGATTTAGAATTTGGACCTGTGTTGAATGTTGAATTGTGGAAAATAAATAATGTTGGTAAAAACACATTACATTGTTGACATTATTGGTGAACATACATCACATAATGTAATGTATCTGTATACATTTCTGTAATTTCCATATTCAAGAGTAAGAGGGACATCACAACTTTAAAAACATGTAATAAATTAAACAAGTAAACTAAAAAATGCAAAAGATAAACGCATTCTTAATAAATAAAATGTAAATTTCAGCCCAACTATTGAACAAATGTCGGTTTTTGGGTGTTCAGTGTTTGTGTGTTACAATTATTATTTATGTGACACAATTCCCTGTACGTTGCATTCAAATGCTGACTTTTTAGCATAATTTATTATAGGAATTTACTTGAACCTGTAACAATATTTAACATATAGTTTTTTTTTAAGGCAAATGTTACAATAATTCGGGCATATAAACATTACTTATTTTCCATAGTTTAATAATTCCCTGTCATGAACATTTCCATACCTTTTAATTAACCATCTCTGCTAATACGCGATCGACTTTTATACAAAAAAACGACCAAATATTTTGACCCGGAGGTACCTTTTGTGATGCAGACATGAAACCGGTGGGACCTTTTTTCCAACAACACAAGTACTTTTGTTAAAAGGATGAGAAATCAAGTACGACCAATTGCGCTCAGGTTGTCACCCTCCGTCAAGTGGTCTCCAACGTATTAGTCGAGAAACTGTGTTATACTACGATTATAAAACATACTGAAAAGAGTAAAATATATGTTATCTCTGAAAATATGTACATTATGGTCGTTCTTGTTGCGAAATCCATGCCTTTCCCATGACTTCCATATAAGAATGACTTAATTCATACAAAAGAATTATTCATTCGAATTATTCAGTTAACAATTAAAGAAGTAGTATATGATGATTGGGATTATTGTCTCTAATTTAGTCTACGGGACCCTTATTCTGAAGAGAAAAAAACCTGACAATAAAGTACTTAATTTTTCCTGCCTGTTTTACCTCACTCGGTTGTATCTGGCTTCTTTACATAGACTAAACCTATAGGCTTCTCACTGATCTTAAGTCTGTTTTTACTATATTTTTTCCTAGTAATAAATGAATATTTACATTTGGTCTTAGATCTGCTTTTGAGACAACTGTGACCCCGGGCGGCAGTTTCTATGGAAACGTGAGTTATGTCAACGCGAACTATTTTCTTGTAGTGGAAAAAAATCATCGAAAAATACACCGTACAGTATATTACAGGCTTGTTAGGTACAGTAGCTAGTTACAAAGTTATTTACCGACGACAAATTTAAAAAGGTAACGGTTAGCTACGTTTCATAAATACCAATGATATTTGTCAAAGTTGGCAAAGCTTTACTGAAGCTATATATATATATATATATATATAAAGTTGATGCTTTAAACCTTTAAAGTGGTCGGCATTCAACAGTTAAGGATCTGTTTGTATGTGTTCTGTAATTACTAACATTCTCAATATTTTGATTGTAATTACCTGCTTTTCTTTTTTGTTGTTGAGTCGTGTCCATCATCAGACTAAAAGACCAGAGGAAAATTTAGGACAACTTCTAAACGGGGCTCCCGTGCCTCATGATGTTTCAACAGACTGGCTCTGTGCAGCTCCTCTGCCTCACGGCCAACAGCGGCGTCCCCCTCTTCACCCGGGGAGCCTGCAAGCAGCTTCCTTTCTCCGTCATCGGCTCGCTGAATGGGGTGCACATGTTCGGAGCGGGCCAGGGCGCCGCGCTGGCGTCCTGTGAGACCGACCGTGGAGGCAGGGTGGTGTGGAGGGTGTTTCAGGACAGCGTGATGCTCATCGCGGTGAGCGCCGGGGGGCCAGCCCAGCAGGGAGGCAGTGGGGATTCGGGGGGGGCCTTCCAATTGGGGCGCCTGCTGGAGAATGTGTGGAGCTGCATGGTGCTGGTACTGGGGCAGGATGAGCTGGTCAGCGTGAGGAACGTGGAGCGGCTGAAGAGGGACCTGCGCGCCTGCTATCGCCTCATCGATCAGCTCCTGGACGGGGTACAGGGACGGCAGAGCACCATGGGGGACCTGACACACTGTGGTGACTGCCTGCTGCCTGCTAACCCCGCCCTGCTTCAGGAGGCCCTGGATGGATTCACCCGGGCTGCAGACAGTGAGTTTGGCTGCTTGATGGTCCACGGGCGGATAGCGGCAGCCACGGACAAATGGTGGCGCCTCGCCCCGCAGGAAGTGGTCTTACTCTCTGCCCTGGCCCGCACCCTTTCTGGCTCGGCGTCCTGTGACTTCCCGGTGTTCCTGCCCCAGGGAAGCCCCACCGTGGCTCATCGCCTGCTCCGCTTCCGGCTGCTCCCGGGCGCAGACGTGTGTGTGTTGTGTGGCCCCAGTCCCACCCTGAGCAGGGCTGAGAGCGAGCTGGTGGGCCGGTTCTGGTCTCCCGTAGCGGAGGCCCTGAGAGGCACCCTGGCCGTGGGGGAGCGCTGCCTGCCAGGCTCTGTGACCCTGCGCCCGGATGTCCTGGCCGTGCTGCTCATCAACAGGGAGTCCCGTCGCTCTGTCTCTTGTGTGAACGCGGTCAACACTCACCCCTGTGCTCGTCTCCGTGACCCTCCACTGCCCTCCAAGACACGCTGGTGGGAGCTTTTAAGGCTGTTCTTCACTTTCAGCACCACTCGCTACTTTCCCCTGGAGGAGACTCCACCCACCCTGGCCCTGACTCTGGGGGAGAGGGGCCATGGTGAAGACAGGGAGTCCCTCCAGGAGGACTTTGTCCTGGGCTTCCCCCATCAGCCCCTGCAGTGCTACCTGGTAACTGATGAGTGTAAGTGTTACAGCCTGCAGACAGGCCAGCACCAGCTCTACATACTCAGCCCTCTCTCTGTGCCCACGTTCGCTCTGCGCTCCGTGGCTACACAGACCCTTTCCACCATCACCGCAGCCAAAGGATTTTAGGACAGTTTCTCATATTGGGACACGTTGCTGTGAAACCTGGGATAATGATACCGATCTTTTGGAGTTCTGGTAGATGCGGAACCAGTGTTTATAAGTAAAGTCCAGTGTTATGATCTTTAAGTGCTATCGCTGTATCGGTTTTCTTATGATCATGAGTAGGTGGACATAAAAAAATGTATTTCAAAAAAGTTGCTGCGTAAAGTGTGAATAAAAAACATGTGCAAATAACGTATCCCTATTATTAATTGAAAATAGTACAAGGACAATAAATCAAGTAATGAAACTGAGAAATGTTATTGTTTTTGGAAAAATACCTGCCTGTTTTGAGTTCGATGCCAGCAACATGTGTTGTAGGCATGTTTGCCAGTGTTGCATCACCTCTTTTAACAACACTCTGTAAGCATTTGGGAACTGAGGAGACCCAC
Source organism: Novumbra hubbsi (assembly GCA_016801125.1). NCBI lineage: Eukaryota > Metazoa > Chordata > Actinopteri > Esociformes > Umbridae > Novumbra > Novumbra hubbsi. The sequence continues at coordinate 68,445 of JACXGK010000632.1, forward strand.
TGCTACTTGTCTATTTAAGGTCCCACAGTTGTCAGTGCAGGTCGCTAGTGCAGGTGAGAAGTTTTGGGTTGCTCATAAGTAAACGTAAATATGTAAACGTTTTTAGGAGCACCAAGAACACAAAATCATGACACGTTCCTCACATGGGAGAACCTACCATTGCCCCCTTCTGGTCATAGGCCTTTAATTATGATCAAATGTCTAATTGACAGGAAATTGAATAACTAGAACCACAGTCCATGTTCAAGTCATTGAAATAATTGTAGTGACTCTACTTCTTTGAATGTAATCCTATTGAGTATGTTTAAACAACTGTCCCCCTGACTTAATCAACACTTTCAACTGTTGCTGATATAACGACAGTGGCATAGTCAGCAAATCAACCATGTTGAATATCTGTTCTTTCACTTCTAGAGAATGTATCAGATGTTCAATTTGTTATATAGAAGTGCTGTACACATACTCCAATTGTTTCATTTACTAAATGATGTCAGCAGAGAGTGATTGTTGTTTTAAAAGTTATTATATCCAATTCTACACATTTTGTTATTAAGCAGTCTTAATGCAGTTGTATTATGCTTAAGCATTATCAGAGTAAATCTGAATCTTTTTTTGTCTGTATGTGTGTGTGTGTGTGTGTGTGCGTGTTTGCCTGTGTGTGTGTGTGTGTACACAGTGGGTATTAAAAATCCCTGTTCACCTTTTGTTGCTTGAAAACATGTAACATTTTTGTCAGGCTTTACTTTTTCAGGCTTTATTTGCACACAAAACCCCACAATATCTAAGGGGGAAAAACTGAGAATTCATTCGAATTAAAACAGTAAAATTCCCAATTTGGATAAATGAATAAACTAATGTGCAGACACTGGAACTGGAGTTCTTGTAGGCCCCAGTAGAATTGCATTGTTATTAGGTTTGTGATTTTATTCTATGGATCTAAGTTATATAGAGGTTAAGGTATCTTAATATAGTGTTATTATAATATTCACTTAGATTGAGAAGAATATTGCTACTTTCTTCCATGATGTGTGACCACAGGTTTTTGAGTTTAGTACTATAGTAGGCAAGGTGCTGAGCAATAGGAAAATACTATTTGCTATAGTAGACGGTAGCAGGAAATAACTACATCCTGACATTAGTTAATGATCATCTATTATAAATAGCAGTATAACATCCTCTGGGGACAGAGATCAAACCTCAGAGGGAAAGACCATGTACAAAGCAGAGAAGTTATGTATTTCAACATCAACTGCATAAGTTTGAAGCAAATTATCTTACATTTCTGGTAACACAGACTGAACTCAGATGCAAGAAGATTGAGAGTGCAATATTGATAGGGATAGCAGCAATGTTGTAAGATACATGTATAATGGTACACACTACCTGGCTACGGTTGTTACTGAGTGACAACTAGATTTAGTCCCAGATGGGTTAGGCCAGAACACACATGGGTAAAGCAGCCTTATCTAATTGATGTTTTCTCCTACCCCCAACCAAACATTTCTGTTTAAAGAATCACTTAAGTACTCAAGTTAATTTGTCATAAATTCTATCACTTTGGACTTTACAGTTGTTAACAAAATGTCAACATTTCAGCCTCACAGAATGGACAAAGTACAAACAAACAACATGTGATGTTTCTGTCTGATGTAGTGCGCATTGGGGCTTGTGTGTACTTTGAAAAGCTGACTTCTAAATATTGGCATAATGGATATGTAAAGCAAATAAGAAGAATTATAGTTACTACATTAACTGGATGTACATTCTATCAAAGTTAATGTTATATGATTTTGTAAATACTTGAATGTTTCTTAAATATTTCTTTAAAAATTGGGCCAGGATTTCTATTCCTGGTCACAGCGTACCAACGATACCTGGGTGCCTGGCATGTGATGCTTTGAACCAACCCTAACTGGGGTTGTTGTGGGAAAGAAATGCCTTGCCTTCGCACAACAGTAACCTCTCATAGGGCAGGCTCTCCTGTGCATAGGTGCGGGCAAGCACTTCCTGGATGGAGAAATTAAAATGGCTTGGCTTCGGAGGACACACCTCAATCGTAAACACGATGAAACTATTGGGCCAAACTTTCCACGAGTGATGAAACATACACTTACCAGTTTTTTTTTAGACACAATTATTTGTCACAGTGCAATAAAATGCTTACATGCAAGTTCACATGCAACAATAAAAATACAAACCTTTTGACTTACAAGTGACTTGGGTTTGATTTAACACTTTCAAAATTGGTTGTAGGTTGTGGTGAAAGAATTCTTCTGACTATCTTGAAAATGTCAAATGTAAACGGTTAATTCACGCTATATACGCAAATGTACAATTCTCCAAAAAATCAAGCAAACACATAAATCACACATTGTTGTGTGATTTATTCAAATCTTTACTGAATATTGTGTAATTTGTTGGGAACAACTGATCAATGGAAACCAAATTCACCAAACTATTGAGGCCTGGATTCAAACACCAAAAATCTAAGTAAACTAATTGTAATCACAGGCTGTTCCAACTTGCATGAATTTTATCACGATTACTCATAATGTGACTCCAGAGTGTGTATGTCCCCCAAGCGCCATTCAATGTCTTCAATGCCTTCGTCGTCCAGGAACTGCCTAGACCAGAGGTCTCCAACCCTGCTCTTAGAGAGGTAATGTCTTTGTTGTTTTCACTCTAACCCCATGTATGCAGCCTCATTCAGTTATTAGTTGCAGTGAAAACCACCAGGAATGTAGTTCTCCAGGAGCAGGTTTGGAGACCCCTGGTCTACACACCCAGAGGTTCTCAATTGGATTCAGTTCTGGGGAACATGAGGGCCAGTCAATGGCATCAGTCAAAGTCTTCGTCATCCAGGAACTGCCTACACACTCTGGCCACATGAGACCGAGCATTGTTCTGCACCAGGAAGAACCCAGAGCCCACAGCACCAGCGTAAGGGCGATGGGTCTGAGGATTTCCACCCCGGTACCTAACAGATGCCTCCCCAGACCTTCGCTGACCCCCTCCAAACCAGTCATTCTGGATGATTATAGGCTGGCAGCATAAAGTTCACAACGGCATGACCAAAACTTTTCTCGTCTTTCACATGAGCTTAGTGTGAACCTGCTCTTGGACCTGCCAATTCTTAAATTGATATACAATGTAAATATTTTAAAAGGTATAAAAAATAGGATTAAAAGATGCACGCTATTCCAAACTATTTTTTGCATTTTTGAATATCAAATAATGATATTAAGATATCAAGATATTGTTAAAGGCATGTTGCAAGCCCCAGTTATTATCAATGTAAATAATAACAAAGAAGTATGAAGCAATGAAAACATTTGCACAGTAGGTTACATAGAAGAACTGTTTTGTCTTCTATGTAACCTACTTGCAGGAGAATAAGAAAAGATGCTGAGTTTCTTCAGCATGATAGGTTTGACAGCTGTGACCCCGTTCCTGTTTTCCAGAGATGGTCTCTATTTTCTTTCTTGCGGGCCGGTCAATCCTTATTCCTACACATTCCTAGAATACCGCTGGCTTCAGAAACAAATTACATTTGGTAAGTATTGTTCAAATAGGATCCTAAAAAAAAAAATTGCATTTGTTTCCTATTTACACTATACACAACCTATGTATACAGAGCTAAATGACCTTGCCTATTATCAGTCAAACAACATTTTAGAACAGTGGATGAACATATACTGTTGTTTACTGACTAGAGTCACAAATATCCTATACATTGTTGCATGTGCATCAGTTGTAATGCAGATGACACACGTTGTACATTTCAATGAAACATGACGAAGCCATAAAAGTGCCTACCCTAGAAGCCTTAAATGCTCTTTTTAAGTCCAAAGAAGCCGAGATTTCAGATCTCACAATGAAGCTGGGTGGTTGTACAGTCATCTCCCAAAAGGCTTTACTCTAGAACCTGATCTCTCTTTTGGTAACCATATAAAATCTATTTACACAGTGGCTTTTTTCAGAAACCTTTTGTCAAAAAACTATGCTGAAAAAGTAATCCATGCTTTTGTTACTTCCGATTAAGGCAATGCTTTTCTCTCCAGCCACCCTGAACCTAAATCAACTTCCATTAATGTTAAATGTGCAAGCTAAAATTTTAACTAGACCGAAATATGTACCAACTTATTCTTCAGTACTTACATCTTGACTCATTACACTGCCTGTCAGGACTGGGGCTGATTATAACTCCTACTAGAGAGTTTTTTTCTAGCAACTGTGCATCAATTTCTTTCTTGGTGATGTTTGTTATTTGGCATTTTAGGCTGGGTATTTGTAAAATGTTTTGGATTTAACTTAATTAGACTGCTTAAATAGGCAAATTGCTCCTTCCAGAAACGGAATATTTAATGTATGTTTGTAACGTTATCAGGTGCACAAATGGAAGACATTGCATATGTGTATATGATCTGCTTCAAAAACTAGGCTTCTGGCCAAATAGGAGGAGTTACCCATAATATCTTCAAAACGGTTATGTTCGCTGTCTCCTCCTTAAAAGTTAACGCTAAGTGTTTTATTTACTGACGACAGACATCGACTTTTCAGGGAGAAGGTTGAAACTGCCCACAGACTCATCGCATAGGTTTATCGCTTGTGTCGTTGTCTCGGTAACCGGACGTCCAAAAGTGACCGACAACTTATCGGTGCGTATAAGGAGGGAGGGGATGGAGTTTGGATGAAACTCACAGAAGGGGTTTGTGTGGGCTTAATGTAACAGTTCGTTCATTCTGCTGAATAATTTTTTTCAGTTCAAAAGAGAGCATACATTTGAATAACTTTTTAACTGATCTTAATTGGGTGCAAAGGTCAGGTTTTCTTGATCGTTTTTCAATTTCAAAACAAGTTGCCAGTGTGTGTGTATTCATTTAGCGTTGTGGTGGTCTACTGATTGCAGCACTTATTACAGTAACTAATCGCATCGCGCGTAGGACAAATGTTGCCGTCTCGCAGTGTTCGCGTTTTTACCAGAGTAAATGACCGTTTTTCCGCCAGATATCCTGCGGGGTACATCGCCTCCGGGATTCACTCAACGAGGACCCTCTCTCCGCTGTCTAACTTCTCTTCACAGAGTCGAACGGTTTCAGGAATCAGTGAACCGCGGCGTGGAGTTGCCCGTGATAAAATGACTGACAAAGCGGTGTTCACCCGGGACAAGGTGCTGACCATCGACACCATGAACCCCACGGTTAGGAAGGTCGAGTATGCGGTACGTGGACCCATCGTGCAGCGGGCGGTTGAGATCGAGAAGGAGCTAAGAGAGGTAGGCTACGTCACAATTGACAAAACTATTTGCTTTTTTCAGTCATAATTAAATATTTATTGAATATAACTACAGTTTGTTTTCTTAACTTTGCTTTTCGTGAACGGCCAATTTTTTATTAAAACATTTTACTCACCAATTGTAATCAATTTATATTACCCATTATTACCAATTCATCAACGTATAATTGATCCCCAAGAGCTTGGTACAGATAGACATGCAAAACTGATTGGATTACATTTTCGATTCTTTACATATGAGTGTGAATTTGACTTTGTGAGGGGAACATTTTTTTTTGGTACCATTTTGTCTAGACACTTTTTCAAACAGTGACAAAAAGACTTCAGTTGTTTTGTTTTTTAAATGGTTGAAGATTATACACTCACAGACAGGCATGCACATACTCTTACAAATGATCTTCCTCACACTATGTCTCCCCCCCCCCCCTCTGTTGTCAATATTTGTTCTGTTATACTGTATCAGAGCTTGGAGGTCAAAGTCCACCAGTCAAACCGTAAACGGAGATTCACTACAGTTGTCTTTTATCTGTTTCAAAGTCAGCTCTATATAGTTAAATGTCTGACTTCCAATGATGACCTACTGTTTATAATATCATCAAAGGTCAGGTGCTCACTTGATCTGGGGGGCCAATACCACTATCACCTTTTAACACCCTCAACTATTCACCCTCTCCAGTTCTGGGACATTACATGAAATACATTGGCATATACAGTATATATACATACGCATAGTCACCTACAGAAGGGTGCTAAAGATGAGCAGAAATCATCCTGTATAAAATAAACAACACAGTTTATTAGTAATATTTGAGTCCAAAAAAGAAGGCGCAACTATATAATCCTCAGAGTTCTTATGATAAAATCAAATGAAAGCATTTTACATTGATATTTTAGTTTTACATCTCAGTCTTAAGGAATTGTATTGTGGTTTTCCATGGCTCAGTGTTTTGTTGGGTTATGAAAATTAGGTAACACGGATGTTAGACCTGTTTGTCATCTATCACCAAGAGTAAAGAGCAAAGGAGTGAAAAGGTTGTTCATTGTCATGAATCAAGCAATTGGTACAAACAAATCGCTAAATAACTAAACTGATCACCTCACACTATTAAGGTGATAAATAAAACTTTCAGAATCAGTGCAACACTGGTAAACCTGCCTGATACAGGACACTAATGCACCTGGACCCCATGAGTGCTAAGGTAATTTCTTTGGCCACACACACTAGATGTGTGTTTGGCGTTTCTAGAAGGGTATACTTGTTCAGATAAGGAAGTCTGACCCACTGTACAATGCAGTGTTGGATATTTGATGTTATGGTGCTTTTTTGCTTCTCACTCTACAGCATTTAAAGGGCTATAGACTTGAATGGGATATTCAGGTATTTACTAGTTTGCAACATTTCACAGGCGTTTGCCACCCCAGAGAACAAAATCATGAAACAATGTGGAACCTTTCTTGAATATTTTATTTCAGCTGACAACATCATGACACCCACTCTTTCCATGTTACTTTGAGATTGACTAGTTATCTTGTCCTGAATTTGTTCACTTGCTACCTCTGTAATTGAAAATCTACAATATGAACTTAACGTCTGAGGAAATTCAGTTATAAACACACTTTGAGCTAAATGTGAATGAAAAGGTGATCTGCCCTGTGATTGTTGTGTTACTCGTACCTAGTCATTCTGATAATGCGTTCTAATGATATGTTCTAATATGATCTCATGCTTCAGAAACCGTTCTTGCCTGATCACGCCAGTGTGATCACATGCGTCAAAAGGATAGTATGTTCTGCATTAGGTGGGGCAGGTTATTCCACGTTTAGCTTGGCCAAGCCGTGGGTGTGTGCTTTATTCCCTTCTTCAATTCACCGCTGAGTGTTGGGTTTCTTCCGCGAACAGTACAACAAAGCTAACATTCACCAACTTGCTTTTGTCTAATAGGAAAAAACACCCCCACTTTCAGACATCTCAATTTTCTCCTATTAACACACAATCCTACAGTACAGGCTTAGAGGAACTAGCCTAAGGAATGTTCAAGTTCAGCAAAATGTTCTGATACCTAAGAATGCTTAGTTGCTATCTTCACAACTACACTTAAAAACAAGAAAACAACACAAAACCACCTTGTCAAGACACCCAGAGAACAGGAGGCCCAGTATTAGCAGTAAATCTGTTTATGCGGTCTACAATCTCAGGGTCATTAACAGATCTGGGACCAGACTAGAGGCCTACATGCCTTGTACATTCTTTTAAATCTCCATGGTGACTGCAGTAGGATTGTGCAATAGAGTTGCACACTACACCCCCTAAAGATCAAATGCAGCCCTTATATATCAAATGATATATATATCAAATGAGTTCAGCAGAACAATTGCCTTACAGTAATGAAAATGCAGTGAAATAGACAAACATTTGAGATTTTGACTGCACTTGGTCTATAATGAATTAAAGGATGATTAAACTAGTAGCAAAAATGATGTAGACTTCTTAGGCAACACTTCAAATTTGAATGCTGCTCATCACTGACTACAAAAGAGCTTAAAATGGTCTTCGATCATGAAGAAAGAAACAATAAATCTTGGGAGTGAAGTAAAGAGATTGAGTAGGCAACATCATCTGTGGGCTAGTCTATAATGTTAATGAACGTGCAATACAGAGGCTAATAACCTACTCCATGTATGTGGTCAAGGTCTTTGCTACTGTGAGTGGTCTCGGAAGAGCTACCGGTAACACTTTACAAAAACTACAAAATACACTTGACCAAATGATTTGTAAATAGTTTACTCATCATTTTTTAACCATTGCAGCATTCGAAATGCATTTAATAAATGTCTGTATGTTTTGTTGTGTGGTCTAATCTGAAATGCTGTTTGTTAATGTTTTGTGTGACCGATACTTGATTCTCCATCAGTACTCGATTCTCCTTAAGCTCTCACAACGGCATAGCACATACCAATGGTTAAACAATATGCTCAGGAAAGTATGTTATTGGAAACACACTGCTCAAAAAACATTTATGGAACACATAATCATCACAGTAAAACACCAAGTCAGTTTAACTTCAGGGATAATCTGTCCTCCTGTTCCTCCTCGCACAAAAGAGCAGATACCTGTCCTGCTGCTGGGTTGATGCCCTTCTTGCTTTTGAGACTGTACTGGGAGACAACAAACCTTCTTGTGACAGCGTGTATGGATGTGCCATCCTGTAGGAGCTGGACTACCTGTGCAACCTGAATGGGCTGCAGATACCCCTTCATGCTTCCAGTAGTGACAAGAACACTAGCAAAACCTAGAGAAGAATCAGTCAGAAGAGAGCAATTGTCTGTGGCCACCACCTGCAAAACCATCCCCTTTTTGGGGGTTGTCCAGTGCACCAAAATGCACGCTGTTACTTGTGTTAGCACCAAAATAGGTGATTTACAATCACTTATGCCACCCAACTGGACAGAATCAAATCCCTGAAGTTGAATTGACTTGAAGATACTGTGATGATAACGTGTTCTCTTCATTTTTTTGAGCAGTGTTTTTTCAGAGATATCTGTAGTGCCTTATTGTCCATTGATGTGGTTGAGGCCATTTAAAACCATTAGGCGCTGTTGAAAAGTCTCCTAACTGCATGCTCATCTTTGTTAGAAATGTAAGTTGTGGCCTCCCCAAACTTACACTTAACGGATATTTATTTCTTTATGAGAAATTATTAATTAACGATTCATAAAAAATTTATGTTGTTTAGTTATTATGAAGTGCTTACAAAAAAGACCTGGATTAAAATCCTTTCATTCAAATACTACTTGGAACATATTCCAAAGTTCACAGAAAGACACTGGGCCTAAAGTTTCTTTCTAGCAACTTTTCTAAAGAAACTGGCTTTTTTTCTGTCTCAGCATGAATGTTGGAATTTAAGACAGAAATGTGTTTTGTGTTATAATAAAATGTAGGCTGCTACTTTAGTACCCTTGTGTTCTTTGTATTCACTGGGTTTCTCTTCCCGCTGTTTGTCATTGGTCTGGACTGAGGAAACACCTCTTTTTGCATGACCAATAGTCATGTAGGAGGTTTCTTTTCTGTTATGAAATCTAGTGATCATTGCCGGTTCAACAGGTCCAATTAGATTGAATGCAAACATGTGTCTGCTTGGTAGAAAAGCAGCAGAGCTGTTATGCTGACTGCTAATTCTAAATATGTTCAACTTGTTGCCCCATCCACTATCCTTATTGTAGGATAGTGTCAAATACCAAATATCCAGACACCTCCTTAGATGTAATGTATTATTGCCAGTTCAGAAGATGCTATCAGCTGGTTTACATATTTAGTTAAATTATTCAAGTGCTTTGGCTTTTACAGAGGGTTATTTACTTGGCAAAGAGCGAAAGAGGGAGGGAAAGAGTAACACTGATACACTATCTGATGCCAAGCCAGAGCTCTTGTTTGTTCTGTGATAGCATGATACAGTAAAAGGGCACCTTCATTTTTTCCTGAGGTGGTTGAAATTAGAGAGTAGTAATGAGGCCAGTAGGTTAGGACCTCATTATTAAGGAGGAAGTAATGTCATACTCTTGTCTTATTTGGAAAGGAACACTGTATTACTTGCATTAGTACACTGCTCAAAAAATGAAGGGAAGACATAATCATCACAGTATAACACTAAGTCAAAATAGGGAGCATAAACTGTTGTGATCAATGCAACCTGTTTTGGGGCAAATGAAAGTGAAAACAGGTGTACTGGAGAGGCAACAGCAAGAATCCCCCAAAAGGGCTTGGTTTTGCAAGTGGTGGCCACAGAAAATTGCTTCCAGACTGATTCTTTTTTGGTTTTGTGTTTTGCTAGTGTCCTTGTCACTACTGGTAGCATGAGGCGGTACCTGCAGCCCATTCAGGTTGCACAGTGTAACGTGGAGGTATTGTGAGACCAAACTGCAGGTAGGCATAAACGACAAGGTTTTAATTCACGGAGAAGGACAAGCGGAACAGAG
>JACXGK010000632.1:78813-98101 GCA_016801125.1 Novumbra hubbsi
GAACGCAGAGACAAGACACATGAGGGATTATATACACCGTTTAACAAGGAACAGGTGCAGGGAATCAGGGAGGGATGCGTTCACAGGACATGGGGAACAAGACAAACACGAACGATGGTGCCTAGAAGGCCGGCGACGTCGAACGCCGGGGGGCTACGCGAACAGGGGAGTGGCCGCCAGTAGGCGGAGACGTGACACACAGGTAGTCCAGGTCCTCCATGATGGAACATCCATATGTGCTGTTGCAAGAAGGTGTGCTGAGTCTCACAGTTCAGCTTGATTGGCATTCGCCAGAGAACACAAGAATTGGCAGTTCCATTGGTGCATCAATCTCTTCACAGATGAGATCGGGTTCACAGTGAGCACACGTGACACATATGAAATAGTGTGGAGACGCTGTGGGGAACGTTATGCCGCCTGCAACATCATCCAGCATGACTGGTTTGGTGGTGGGTCAGTGATGTCCTTGGAGGGTGGCACAGACCTTCACGTGCGAGCCAACAGTAACCTGACTGCTGTTAGTTACCAAAATGAAATCCTCAGAATCGTCGTCAGACCTTTCGCTGGCGCAATGGGCCCTCGGTTCCTCCTGGTGCAGGCCTTATTCAGCCAAAGTGTGTAGGCAGTTCCTGGATGACAAAGGCATTAATGCCATTGACTGGCCCTCACGTTCCCCAGACCTGATTTCAATCGAGATCCTCTGGGATATTATGTATCGTTGCAGCCGCCATGTAGCGCCACAGACTGTCCAGGAGCTCACTGATGCCCTGATCCAGGTCTGGGAGAAGATCCCCCAGGACACCATCTGCCATCAGTAGCAGCATGCCCAGATGTTGTCAGGAGTGCATACAGGCAATTATTTAATGACATTTTCTGCGTGAGTTTTGAATCTCAGTGATTTTGGTTTCCACTGACCGTCGTTATGTCATTTTCCTTTCAACAAATGTGCGATTTAAGTGTTCCCTTAATTTATCTGAGCCTTGTATTTAGCATTGGTTAAATGCTAAATACAAGTAGAACCCCAGTAGAACCCTCATATGAACTGAATGAATGCCTCTCTGTTCTAATGTTTTGATCCTTCTGCCTCTCATCCATGTGTGTCCTGTAGGGAGTAAAGAAGCCCTTTACGGAGGTAATCAAAGCCAACATCGGGGACGCCCACGCCATGGGCCAGCAGCCAATCACATTCTTCCGTCAGGTTTGCAGATGTTCCAAACCCTTAATCTGATTTTTTTTTTTTTTTTTTTAATAGTAGTGTGTCCGTAGTTTTCCTTTGTTATACTCTATATCTGTGTATCAATTGCAACGGCGAGGTGTATCTTTTCACAGCAGGTTTCAATGCAGATTTGTCTTATTTTTACCTTTTCCTTCCCTCTGCAAGGTTTTGGCACTCTGTTCTTACCCAGAACTCTTTAAAGACGCCATGTTTCCAGAGGACGCCAAAAACAGAGCACGACGAATTCTGCAGTCTTGTGGAGGAAGCAGTATTGGTATGTTGCCCATGAGGAATGTATTGTTGTGTATTAGAAGAATAGAAGTTAAAAAAGCATATATACTGAACACCTGTGTCAGCAAAGACTCCCTGGTCAGCCTTTCAGTGGTCTGTGTAAGAAATGAACAACCTTCAACTCTCTGTCTCTGTGTCTCTCACTCTTTATCTGTCACTGTCCCTTTGTCCGTCTCTGTGTGTCACTGTCCCTTTGTCTCATAGGTGCGTACAGTGCCAGTCAGGGAATAGACTGTGTGAGGCAGGATGTGGCTCGCTACATTGAGTGCCGGGACGGAGGCGTTCCCTGTGACGCGGACAACATCTACCTCACCGCTGGCGCCAGCGATGGCATCGTGGTAACGACTCACTCCATTTAACCATCGCACCGCCGATGAACGATAGGACAGAACGGGAGCATTAAGGACCGATAGATAGATGCCCCCATCAGTCAGCAATTCAGGCGTGCGTAACAGCTGTTGGTCTTCATGAATTCACAGACTGAATGACCTGCCCCCCCCACTCTGTCCCTGTCTCTGATTAAGACCATGCTGAAGCTGTTGGTGTGTGGTGAGGGGCCAACGAGGACCGGGGTGATGATCTCCATCCCGCAGTATCCTCTGTACTCGGCTGCCCTGGCCGAGCTGGCCGCTGTGCAAGTCAACTATTACCTGAATGAGGACAAGTGCTGGAGCATGGACGTCAGTGAGTTAGAGCGCTCCCTGGCGGAGGCCAGGCAGTACTGTAACCCCAAAGCCCTTTGCGTGATCAACCCGGGAAACCCCACTGGTAAGAAGACAATAAATATAAAAAAGATTTCCTCATGGTTTTTCACCTTTTGGTCTACATGATTTCTTTGGATTGTAAGTGAAGAGTGCTAGGTTTTTTTTTTTGCACGGATATGACAGTATAGCAAGGACATGACATTTATGTTTGCTGTAATTTAATAAATGATTGCAAAGTATCATTCTAATTTTTTATTAAGAAGCTCAATTTCTGCCAATTTAAGAAGCTCAATTTCTGCCCATATCAGCTTGAACCCATCCCTCTCATCATCTGTGATAGGTCAGGTCCAGAGCAGGCAGTGCATTGAAGATGTGATCCGTTTTGCTGCTAAGGAGCATCTCTTTCTGATGGCTGATGAGGTAAAATGCCCAGTTGTTTACCTTTACCAAGTGTTCAGTAGATATTATACTAACAGCCCTTTCCCTGTTCCTGCCAGGTGTCCCAGGATAATGTGTATGTGTGTATTCTAGTAACAGCCCTTCCTCTGTTCCTGCCAGGTGTACCAGGATAATGTGTAGGTGTGTATTCTACTAACAGCCCTTCCTCTGTTCCTGCCAGGTGTACCAGGATAATGTGTATGTGTTTATTCCACTAACAGCCCTTCCTCTGTTCCTGCCAGGTGTACCAGGATAATGTGTAGGTGTGTATTCTACTAACAGCCCTTCCTCTGTTCCTGCCAGGTGTACCAGGATAATGTGTATGTGTGTATTCTACTAACAGCCCTTCCCCTGTTCCTGCAAGGTGTACCAGGATAATGTGTGTGTGTATTCTACTAACAGCCCTTCCTCTGTTCCTGCCAGGTGTACCAGGATAATGTGTGTGTGTGTATTCCACTAACAGCCCTTTCCCTGTTCCTGCCAGGTGTACCAGGATAATGTGTATGTGTTTATTCCACTAACAGCCCTTCCTCTGTTCCTGCCATGTGTACCAGAATAATGTGTATGTGTTTATTCCACTAACAGCCCTTCCTCTGTTCCTGCCAGGTGTACCAGGATAATGTGTATGTGTGTATTCCACTAACAGCCCTTTCCCTGCCAGGTGTACCAGGATAATGTGTATGTGTTTATTCCACTAACAGCCCTTCCTCTGTTCCTGCCATGTGTACCAGAATAATGTGTATGTGTTTATTCCACTAACAGCCCTTCCTCTGTTCCTGCCAGGTGTACCAGGATAATGTGTATGCAGAGGGCTGCCAGTTCCACTCCTTTAAGAAGGTTCTGTTTGAGATGGGACCACAGTACTCCAACATCGTGGAGCTGGCCTCCTTCCACTCCACATCCAAGTGCTATATGGGAGAGTAAGATATTTCCTCTCCCTCTCTATCCTGGGGCGGGGCTGAGGGTTATGTCAGGGAATGGTGCTGGCCAATACCATCAATGTAAAATTGGCTTGTTTGATCACAAGAAATGGCCTAATAAAGGAGGATGGCCACTCTTTGCCATCAGAAAAGCTCTTATCCTTCTTGGAGCACTGAACTGTGTGTAGTGGAATATTACACCATTACTCAAGAAGAAAAGCCTTCCGTTTGAGGGCTGAAGGAGGTGGACTCCAGAAATTCCCATTACGTTTCCAGATCTGTTGACTGTGGAGACCATGGAAGGTGTTTGACATCATCCTGGTGTTCGTAAAACAATCCTTGAATTTGTTTAGCAGCATGTATTGGTGCATTTTTATCCTGGAATATTAGGTCACCATGAGGGAACAGTGTTTGCCCCAATTTTTTGCCCCAATCTTTAAAGTGCTTCCATTATTTGGTCCACCCCATTGTAGATGGCTTTATGAAAAACGCATTGACACAGATGTAGGAAATTGTCTTAGAACAGTGCACAGTCAGAGATGGCTGCTGTAAATCATTTTGGTAGGTAACCAATCAATCACATTTATTTATGAAGCCCTTTTTACATCAGCAGTTGTCACAAAGTGCTTTTACAAAATACCCAAGTGAGCACGCAACAACAGGATTGAAGCACGGTAACTGCTGTTTAACTTGACATTTAGCCAATCTCCAAGTTTTAATCCTGTTGCTGAGCATAGCAGCTAATTCCTATAAAGTCCCCGTATAGATTGAGGTTGACGAAGCTATGGCAACTAGGTGCCAATTTGCATTTGAGTTAAGATTAAACCGTCATTCACAACCTCAGTCAAAACTTCTTGCGGACTGGCTTTTTAACCTGCAGGATTTTCAGTATTAAGCTCATATTCAGCATCTCAACCATTCCTGGCTTGCAGGTGTGGTTTCCGTGGAGGTTACATGGAGGTGATAAACATGGACCCAGGGGTTAAAGCCCAGCTCACCAAGCTGGTGTCAGTAAGACTGTGTCCACCGGTTCCAGGTCAAGCCCTTATGGACCTGGTAGTCAATTCCCCAAAGCCAGGAGAACCTTCATACAACAACTTCAAGAAGGTAGTCATTTGGTTCTACAGTATGTTTATTGAGAAGACATTTCCTATCCAAAATGACTCACCGGACTGTGAAACTTGACTGCGTGGCTCATGCAGGAATCCACTCACGTTGTCCTCCATGTGTCCAGGAGCGCACGGCGACCCTAAGCCTGCTGGCAGAGAAGGCCAAGCTGACGGAGGAGATTCTGAACACGGTGCCAGGGATCACCTGTAACCCTGTCCAGGGAGCCATGTACTCCTTCCCTAAGATCAGCCTGCCAGAGAAAGCCATCAAGGAAGCTCAGGTCAGTATCGGCTACAACACACGCACATCTGTTGTACTGAAAACACCATCCTGAATATTACAGATTTTAAATTTGGCAATTGTTTTATCGTTCATGAGTTCAAGGCCCCAGCTCATCAAATGAACATCTTGACTGCAATCAACACAGTATATATGTTGTTTTCTTATGCTTTGTTACAGAGGAATTTGGTTGTCCCTTCAGTGGACTTAGGAAGGGATCACTACGATGTATTACGAACAAGTGTCTTAGCATGTTATAATACCTTGTTATTACATCAGATGATGTGTCTTACAAGAAATAGCTGCATGTAGAAGGGCACAATGGAACATAATAAAACAAGATTGTGTGAAGAATGAGAATCTGATCTCATGTGTGCTGGTCTGGAGAGTTTTGAGGAATTGTAAAACATGCTTAGATGCATTTCTCATTTGTAATTGACTTTAACTTGAAGACTTTGTTATTTCATTCAAGTTAGTGATCATCTGATCTCTGCTCACATTAACAGCCAGACAGCCAGTACCTAGAGAATCATGCACTGCTACTCCCCTAATTTATTTAGCTAGACTGGTAGCAGATAATGGCAGAGCTGTACGACAACATTATTTCAGTAATTCAGTTCTTCAAAGTGGATTAGTCATACATCCAAGTAGAACAGGGTAGGAGAGCGACCTATTGGACCAAACCATGTGTACTCCTCTGGTTCCTGTGCCTCAGTGCACAATGAATTATTGTCATTGTAGTTAAATATCAAGTGTTTTGTGCTGACCTGGATAGACTTTTTTCCAGGATGTTTATCCCACAGTTTAGCTTGTGAATGATTAGATTTTTTTGAAGTGAACCTCCCCTTTCAGTTACGGATGCGACACGAAGGACATGATAACCCGGTACCTTGTGCATGTGTGACCATGCACTAATACCCTACTGAAACCCCTTTCTCTTTCTAGGCACTAGGCCAGGCGCCAGACATGTTGTACTGTATGAAGATGTTGGAGGAAACCGGTATTTGTCTGGTGCCAGGAAGTGGCTTTGGACAGAAAGAGGGAACCTACCACTTCAGGTATGATTTCACACATCTTTCAAACATCTGTTATTGTTCTGGTTTCAAACTGTTATCGTTTCAAATTTGAAGCATATGAAAGAGAAGTAACATCTGCCAAGAAAATATTCTTTCAAGAAACAAGATGCGTCACAGTTTATGAAGGCTTGGTGTCGATTATTTACTTAACATCTCTGCTCACCCTTTTTCCAGGATGACCATTCTGCCACCCACAGACAAGCTGAAGGTCTTGCTGGCTAAAGTAAAGGAGTTTCACCAGAAATTCACTGAGCAGTATTCTTAACCACCCATAATGTGAAGATGTATTCCGGGATTATTCTGAATTAAGAATAACCTCTCAGTTTGTGCTAAATGTGTAATATGGTGTTCATAAGTGCATATAAAATCATCATATGGTACCTCCATTAGCTATGAAATGTCAAGTTTGAAAACATGGGGCACATGTCGGCACATACATGACATTGCACACATTTCTGGGTAAACCATTTTTGCTTGACCAGGGCACTGTTACAACCAGTGGCCAAAATTCCCGGATTGCTTATTCAAAAGGAAACTTTGGGTTTTTGGCAATGAAACCCTTTATGCACTTTCCCTTAGTAAGACAAACAACTGAATACCATGGTTATATCTCAATATCCAGAATGAAGTCAACCAGTAGTTTTAGTAGCTAACAAGCATTAACACAATAATTGAAAATCAACCGAAACACTTTGCATGCTACCTGTTCCTACTGACTTCTATTAATTGTGCTAAAGCTTGCTAGCAATTGTGCTAACGCTAGAAGCCAAGAATCTTAAAACTGCACCGAAACATGAAAATAATATCCAACCATTTATCTGACTCTGGAAGTAAATTATGGTCTTCATTTGCCAAAATCACAATCACTTTAGTATTTTACTCCCAATAACAACAGAAAAGGACACACTAGGACATGCTTCTGGTCGCCTTGCACTTTAGTCCCTAGGCCTGTAAATTCCATGATTTGATGGACTCACAGTATAGTGTATTGTGGTTATGAACACCTAGGAGATTGGGAGTTGTGGTTATGAACACCTAGGAGATTGGGAGTTGTTTGATATCAAAATGGTAGTTTTTAAAATGTTGGGACATCAAATGTATAGTAGTTTTATTCGACATACAGTACTTGACTGAAATATTTGTTAATTGTCTTCCGAGTTGGGTGTGTATATGTGGGAGAGAGGGTGAGTATCCTTGTGTGGGCATTGTGTGTGAACTAGACCTACAAATCAAGGGTAGTATGTTGGTACAGTAGTTGCGTAAATCAAGTAACTGTTACTACATTATTTCCTGCCTATGAAGAAATTGTTTTTAAACATTATTTTGTACTGTAAAAAGGTACAGACAGCACTGTGTGTAAGAGAAAGTTTTCACAATCATTTTAATTAATTTATGATTTTATTGTATTCACACATAAATAGAACATCTCTTGTAGATATTTGTGCATTTTATTGTATTTTTTTTACAATTCCACAAGAGGGCAACATTTCCCAATCTCTTTTACAACACATTTCCTTGACTTTTAATAGAGCACCTTCCCACTACACCCTGCAGAAACATAAATAGAGAAAACAAAGCAGGGATAAGAATCAATGATCCATTATATGATGGAAATTAAATGCTATTAAAATTTGTACAAATCAAAAAACACTGCTTTGCAGAATGAAGAAAACTGCACATGAGAATTATTGTAAAGTTGATAGTTTAGTTCCTGTAAGTATTATCTCTATGTTGACAATATACCGTATAATACTAACATCCAGGTTATGGCTACTATCTACAATGCTCAAGAGATATTGGACGAATACTTCTTAGAGAGGGATTTACTGACAGTTCTTGATGACTCCATTATAACTCAAGCTTTTAGTCTGTAAAGACTTCTCTCCCATCTACAGCAGCTGCCAACATTCATTATCCTTGACAAAGGCTAAGCCCCGTTCCTAATTCCCTGTCTATGAGTGTTTCTCGGGCCCGTACGGTTCCCCCTTACAGCTCGACACGGACAGTTGGCCACACATCACTGCCCTTAGTAACTGATTGCTAAACTCACCATCAACTAGTTTGATCCGACTAGTGGTGCCCAGAAAAGTAGGCATACTGTAATTTTGTCTTTTTTTCCCCCCAAATGGCTTATTTAACAATGAAAATGAGCCCTTGTGTGACGCATTATACGAGAAACCATGATGGACTTTGAACGCCCTGAAATGAATCCCAATTGGTCTCTCAGTCAAAGTCAACCCAAGCTGTACTACGTCGGCCTGGGAATATGTGCAAGTGTGAGTCAAGTGTTTCCTGAAAACACCTGGGGACACCAACACACTCATTTTACACAATAATTTTTTTCTATAAAACTGGTTTTCTGTAAAATGTCTAACCCCATACACATACATTGGAACCCAAGCGTTAATACTACACTAATTTACCCAGTTTCATCTAGCATCCTAACCAGATGTTTTGGGATTTTTAAATGGTCTGGCCAGTCATTGGTGTCTATGAAGGACAAAATGCATAGAGTATACTTAGTATTATACAGTGAAAGTGCAAATGAGATGACAACATTGCAATATTGCATTAGAATAGCAAACTTGTCTGATCCACTCTTGGCTATTATATATAATCTAGAAAACTAGCAACATGTCCAGTATTCCTGCCTGAATTTTCCAATTTAACTTGCTACCATTTCCATAACTAAAAACATTTTGTTCCTAGGCAGTAAGTGCAATTTCGTAATTGCTTTCTACCTAAGAAGTATAACAATTCTAGTGTATTATTCCCATCAAACTCTGCTTTTGTGACAAGGAAGGTGCTATTTTGAAATGTACCTATTTCCAATAAGAAAATGTATGTGTCTGGGTTTTTTTCGCGATGTACGTTTATATTGTATATCACTTTCACAAATCAGCCCCCAAATGTAGTCTCCCATCAGGTTCTCGTTATTCTGTCCATGATAGCAGCGTTTGAGGTCCAGTATTTCTTTGAGGAAGCGCTCGCCTTGCTTGGAGTACGCTCCCATGTTCTTCTTGAATTTACCAAGGTAAGTATCAAGGATATGGACTTTGAGGGACATCCTACAGCCCATTGTGCTGCAGTTCTTCACCAGAGTCTCAACCAGGCCCACACAGTTTTCAGCCTAGTGATTACACAGGAAGCCCCAAACCACTGCAACAAAGCTGTTCCTTGCTAGTGAACTTCTTGGGGAATTCATTGCGCTCTAGGATATTCTTAATCTATGGTCTGACAAGGACACTGGATTTGACCTTTGCCTCAGACAGCTTAGGAAAGAAATCTCGAAGAAACTTGAAGGCTGCCAACCTCTTATCTAGAGTTTTGACTTATTGTTTCATTAGGCCCAATTTGATGTGCAGTGGTGGCATCCGCACCTCCAAAGGGTCCCCCAGTGGCTCCCACTTGACGTGGTTCCTCCCCACAGAGACCCGGTCCGCTGTGGCCAGTCCCGCCTGCGATAGTGCACCATGGTGTCCCTGCTGTCCCAAAGGCAAAGATTGTAGAGAAATGTGTTAAAACTGCATTGGAGACCCTTCGGGAATGCCACCATTTTGAGTCTCCTATGACATCCCAGCCAAACTCATCATACTTCAAGGCATCCACTTAGGCAGCAGGAACTATTGAACTGGTGGCCTTAAAGCCCCAGTATTTGTACTGCCATTTATATAACTCAGGGGTGCCCAAACTTGGTCTCGCTGGCCAAACTTTTTCATACTTTGAGATATAATCAGTTAGGAAATAACACTAACTACCCAGACACACATATTATTGTTAGACGATGTCATCAACACAAAAATTTGCTCGAAAACGTTAAATAGCTAACTAGCTAGCTTAGCCAGTTACCGCAGGAGCACTGCCAAACCACACCACTGACAAATTGATTTAAAGGAAAATACTTAATTCTGAATACTGTAAACGTCCCAACCATCTGGTTGCTTTACTTGGTTAATATTTACTTCATGATCCAATGCAGTATCATCTTTGCCTGAGGGAGCATTTTTGTCATTGGCTGACAAGAAAAATCTATTTTTGTTGCTTGTGTCTCCTGATTTCTATTTACCATCAAACATGTGTTCAATTCTATATGTTGTTAATGTGGATGAATACATGTGATTGAAGGGAGAGAGAGACATACACAGAGACACTAACATGGACCATCTGGACAGAAAGCTTGTGGCCATGTCCAACAGATGTCCTGGGATTGGATGGCATTTACATGGCGCATTAGCTCACAAGTGAAATGGGATGCCAACCACTGAAGACTTGCCTATTGCTCTAGTAGTGCATAATTGGTTGTATTACAAAACACGTTCCATACTATTGTTCATAAATATGAATACCCTTTTCAGGTTACCCTGCTTCAGACCATACCTTACTCTGCTATAGTATTTAAATTTATACTTTTTTAATGAACACAGAATAAACATATTAACTTATAGATTAAACCCTTTTACATCATCTACACAAATATTTTATTTAGCAATATAAAATGACAGAATTCACTTTTGAACACAAGTCAAACTAGTAATCTTCTAATCTAATATTTGTTCTTTCACTATCTACTGTCATTTTAGTGCTATTTAAGATGTGGTAAAAGATGTATGTCTGATGCATTGTGAAAACCAACACTCATCTACAATCAGGCACTTCATTGTTCTTGAAAATGCTTCTGATAGTTCTTCTTCTGTTCTATACATCCCACTGTCTTCTTCTGCTCTATACATCCCACTGTCTTCTTCTGCTCTATACATCCCACTGTCTTCTTCTGCTCTATACATCCCACTGTCTTCTTCTTCTGCTCTATACATCCCACTGTCTTCTTCTTCTGTTCTATACATCCCACTGTCTTCTTCTTCTGCTCTATACATCCCACTGTCTTCTTCTTTTGTTCTATACATCCCACTGTCTTCTTCTGTTCTATACATCCCACTGTCTTCTTCTTCTGTTCTATACATCCCACTGTCTTCTTCTTCTGCTCTATACATCCCACTGTCTTCTTCTGTTCTATACATCCCACTGTCTTCTTCTGTTCTATACATCCCACTGTCTTCATATGTTCTATACATCCCACAGGCTTCTTCAGTTCTATACATCCCACTGTCTTCTTTTGTTCTATACATCCCACTGTCTTCTTCTGTTCTATACATCCCATTGTCTTCTTCTGTTATATACATCCCACTGTCTTCTTCTGTTCTAAACATCCCACTGACTTCTTCTGTTCTATACATCCCACTGTCTTCTTCTGTTCTATACATCCCACTGTCTTCTTCTGTTCTAAACATCCCACTGACTTCATCTGTTCTATACATCCCACTGTCTTCTTCATCCCACTGTCTTCTTCTATTCTATAAATCCCACTGTCTTATTCTGCTTTCTGAATCACATTAATCACATTCTCAGAATATACAAGAAAGAACAGTAATTGTTTTGGAGATGTGTTTATTTCAGAAACCAGTCAGAATCAGACGTTGAATATTTTAGAGGTGATGTAGGCCTAATCAGGATAGCCTTGGTGGGTTACTAGACACGCTTTGAGTAGGTGGAGGTGTGGTCACGCTTACCTCTTCCCCGCTGAGTTCAACTGTTCTCTCTATGTGCCATTCATTGACAGAGCAGTTGTATGGGGGGAACGGGGACATTTACAGAATTAACAAGAAAGAGCAGAATGTGTGAAAAGCACCATGGAGCTCTCATTGGTTTTTGTATACACTCATCCACACTCCCGGCAGATAACTGATCAAATGACTATATTCAAGGCATTTAACGTAAACATAGACAATCATGTCTTAGGCATGAGATTGTTGTAGGTCTCCTATGGGATTTGCCTGTTCTGAGTAGGGCTCCAATGTGGTCCCCTCACGAACCTACAGGGGGGCTTTAGAATAAACTCAGCCAGCATCTTGTTTCTACGCCCTAGTCAAGTCAACCTGTCAAACGCAGGTTTTCACCAAATTCTCACTTCCTGACAAAAAAGATGCTTGGGTGATCTGACAGGGCACCTTCTATCTCATTAGAATACAGAAAAATACCTTGATCTACATCCCAGTCAATTGTCTTGATGTTTTATTCATTAATCCTTTGGATGCTTGGCTTGTCCGGTTGTCAGAAATGCGGAGTTCTTCCCCAGAACTGTCTTAGGCTGATTGTAAATTAACTGCAAATTGCAGTCTGCAAACAACATGTCAAAGCTCAGCCTGTCAAAGCTTTTTTTCATACAATGTTATGAATTGAATCTTTCACTAGCCTAAAGCAGGGGCTCTCAAATGTCTACATAGGGCAGAGAAGGGCAATATTTAAAATGTTGGAGCTATTAGACCATCTTATACAGAGTGAGCTACTGACAGGTAAAATTATCCACTACATAAACAACAACATGTTACAAGTGACAGTTTGCAAAAATAGTCAATTTATTTGGTACTGAGACAAGAGTTTGATGAATTCTATTATATTTCTGATACATATGTTTTGAAAATATTTTTTAACTGCACATTGTAATTTGTCAACTGTCCTAATCTTATTAGCAAGCCCCTATTAGTTGCGTTGGTTGTGTCTACAACTGAACAGTAAAACATGCAGGAGTCCCCCTGAGTGTCAACCAGAACTTTGCATCACAGGATTCCTCACAGAAAAGCTGAGCAAATTACAATGGGGGAGGTCATATGACATGCATGCATTATTGCATGTAGAAGCACATGCAGAAACACAGTAAACACCCAACATATGGAGGCTGAGTCAGAGAACTCGTTGCTGGTCTACTGCGTGCTCCCCTGCTGTCATGGGCCTTCTGTGACTCAGTTCAACTAAAAGATCATGGGCTTAAGTTAGACTACACTAAATCATTGTCCTGATGTACACAGTCAGGCCTACACTGAAAAAAAACAGACTCCCATTAGTAGCAAACTGTTTACATGATCAGTATTAACGTTGGGGATACAATGCCCATTTGTCCCCTCAGAAGTATCCAGTATTTTATCTTTCAATGTGTTTTCACATTTCCCCTATCCCCATCAAACCAAAATATCCCCCATGCCCACCGAACAAAACTTGAGTTTTTTTGTTTACCGTCCACATCCTTTAATGGTGATTAAATTACATAATGAAGGAGGAGTTTCTTTCGACTTGTATCTATTATCAGAGTTACCATCGTCCCTCTCTCCTCCCCCTGTCTGTCCAAACCACTCATGCTCATGTAAATGCTGTGACCATTTCTAGGATTTCATTGCAACTTGTAAAGTGAACTCAAATGCTTTTTATCCTAGTTTCGCGCCATGTACAATATTACCATCCGTACAGTAGTTGCGAGTTGCAGATGACTACAAACCAAAGGCTCTAGTGTGAAGTCATTGTGCCATATTGTCGCGTAGGAAGAGAAGCCTGGACTTCGTGGTTTTAAAAGTTGAATCATATTTTTAAACGATAACATTTAATAAGCCTCCATATACATGTATTCGTTTTAAAAAAAAAATCTTAATCGTTCAACTTCACTGGCTTCAGGGTTCCAACATTTCGTCCAGAAGCAGACTGGAAGACCATCCACTTAGATCAAGGTTGGCCGGCCGGACGCGGATAATAGCAACAGGTGTTTTGGGAGTGGTCATGGTGTTAACGTTGGTTATCCTGATTCCGGTGCTGGTCAACTCCGCACGGACAACCGGGCGTTACGAGATGCTCGGATCCTGTCAGATGGTGTGTGACCCTCACGAGACCAGGTCTACTGCCACCGACAAAATAAATACTATCACAGACTCTCGCTTGGTCCAGTCTCTACCAACCTTCATCCAAGGTCCGAAAGGAGAGCCAGGACGCACGGGAAGAATTGGCCCTAGAGGTCCTCTCGGTGAGCAAGGACCGCCCGGACCTGTTGGACCGCCTGGGAAAAGAGGAGAGCCCGGACCTCCAGGGCTACCTGGAATGCCCGGAACAAACGGAGAAACGAGTGCCATAAGCGCAGCAACATACAACACCGTTCCAAAGATAGCTTTCTTCGCCGGGTTGAAGAAACAGCACGAGGGGTACGAAGTGCTTAAATTTGACGACGTGGTCACCAATCTTGGCAATCACTATGACCCCTCGAATGGGAAATTCACCTGTTCGATACCGGGTATCTACTTCTTCGTCTATCATGTGCTGATGCGAGGTGGGGACGGCACCAGTATGTGGGCTGATCTTTGTAAAAACAACCAGGTAAGCAAAATAGGCAACAGATTTAAGAAAAAAAAAATGGAAGATAACATTAATAATGTATACTTTTTTAATAGACGTTAATGAACGTAACCTATGGTTTCAGCAAATTACAATTTACATTCTAGTAATTTAATTTAGCAGTGCATTCCTATGTTGGAAAACCAACATAAGACAACATAGGACAATCAACATAAGTACACTTTCCGCCAGAGAAAAAGATAAGTTAAGTGCATTGTTTTCCGGGTGGTGGGTATACACGAGTTAATTAAGAGATACTAATCAAAGTGGTGGGTTTTCGGCATCTTGGGAGATTCGGGAGATTGGCAGGGACTCTGCTGTGCTGGCTTCAAGGGGAAGTTTGTTCCATCAAATCTACGTGGAACTATCCGTGGTTCTGAAGTTCCATTCACCCGACCCCTCTTTAGCATTTCAACTTCAAAAACCATATGTGTAGATGTTTTAACAAGTAACGTTCCGTCACTAATAACGACTATTGATCCGCAGGTGCGTGCCAGCGCTATCGCCCAAGACGCGGACCAGAACTACGACTATGCTAGTAACAGCGTCGTACTGCATCTTGAGCCCGGCGATGAGATCTACATCAAGCTGGACGGGGGCAAGGCGCACGGGGGAAACAACAACAAGTACAGCACCTTCTCAGGCTTTATAATCTACGCAGACTAGAGATGGCTGGGGTTACGAAGAGACCGGGGGATCTTGACTAATTAGAGAACATTAAAATCCTTAGACATTTCGTTACGTGCGCAATACCCTAGATTAGAATTGTGATCTTTGGACTCGAGGAGAAGAAGATTAATGTTTTATTGTGTGTTGAGACAATATATGTACGGCAGATAAAATGGCAATTGTTTTATTGCTTCATTGGAGTTAATTGTTTTTGCAACTGGGTTTGTTTAGTAATGTTATAAGTGTATTGTCTTGTGATCCTAGTTGGCGTACTTAATGGAAATATGAAGATGATTTTTTTCATGAGGGGCAGCTGGAACATGTGCAAAGATTCATTAGACCTACAATCAGTAGGCCTACTTCATATGTAAATGATACTCATCACAAAAATAAATACTAAATGTTTAAAAAGGTGAATGCAGAATTTCTTTCAATATATTGTTAGGCCAATTTCCATTGTCCAACGGTCAAATTAACACAGCACTGTGAAAATAATAATCCTGTCTTTTTTGGTTTAAAGGCCGTTTAACAAAAACAAACACCTGTCATTTCAGGCGTTTACATTAAGCTTCCTAGTAGCATTTATTTGCTACATATTTTGGACTTTTAAGTTTATTGTTTACACTAAACGAGTTGTTACTTACTTTTCTGTAAGTAAAACAACTTGCAAATGCATTAACATTACCTGAAAACTTACCATGGTTGAATGAGTCCCTCACTATCAAATACGTTTCTTTCCGTTTATTAAGTGGACGTTAGCTCCTCGACTTCATAGGCTTATTTGATAGTGAGGATCAAATTCAATCTGCGGACTGGTAAATATTGTCCACATGTCACATCTGTTATGTATCTGCGGCGATAATGTTGCTTATGCTTTGAAGTCAGTATGTGACGCCACCTGCTCCTAAAAGGGTAGACCACGCCCTTCAGAACGATTAAGCAGCCAACTAGCTCCCTCTCACAACTATTGGCTGAAATCAACCTACTGGCCAATCAGCTCCCTCCTGTTACAACTCACTGTGAGATCAGAAAATTGATATAAGATTTAAGGCAGGGCTGCCCAACCATGTTTCAAGAGATCTACTGTCCTGTAGCCTTTTTCTTCAACCGCATTTGTGACTAACCTGATTACACTTTTTATGCAGGTGTGCTAAATTAGAATTGAAGAGAAAACCGACAGGACAGTAGATCTTCAGGAACAGGGTTGAGCAGCCCTGCTTTAAGAGCAGTGCATAATTATGAAAACTAGTTTTTTGGATATCCTATTATTTAGCAATACAAACCTATACTAATGAAACAAAGATAACATTGAATTATCCTTCTTTCATGTCATTATTACAGACAAAGATGTCTTGAATGAATGTGGAGACAATGTTTATTCCTTGTCCTTGGGTGTTTGCCGAAATTGATGCTTTGTCTAGATAAATTACATTTGTTTTTGTTTATAGTGACACACAGCATTATTAGTCTGCAATTTCTTTTTAAACAGAGAATGACAGGGGAGAGTGCGGAAATTAATAGAAATGAAGCCTTTCTTGTGTGTAGTCAAGATTTATTGTTTTGATTATTGGCCAATTATTGTTTTGATTATTAATTACTATTAATTACTATTACTATTAAAGCTTTTATTCTTATAGCTCTAATTATGTAAAATAAATGAAAATAAAAATGTAAAGCTACCCATTAGAACATGAATGTTGTTCAACAACAATGTTTTTTCCTAATTTACCCCTCCATAGTACACTTCAATTTAATACATCAGAGGTCGCAAAAAAAAAAGAGAAAATGATTTACTGCAAGTAATACAAACAGTATAAAATATATGAATAGCGTGTTAAAAATATAAAGGCCTATGTAGCAGCCTTCTACTGACTGCGTGATGGGATTGTGATCCTTCATTTGAATGTCAGCCAGCGTTTGGGGTTGTCTATGAGAATCTTGTCCACTTGGGTCTGGTTGATCCCTCTGCTCAGCATCTTGGGCACAATATTCTTCAGGATGTGTGAGTAGCCGTGGCCACCATACTTGGTGAGACGGTTCTTGGTGTGGACATCGTGGGCGATGACAATGTTGTCCTCGTAACCCTCCTGGACCAGGAACGCCAACCTATGGCGGGAGGGAGAGGGATATTACAGCAGATGGGTCTGATTTTGCATTTTTTGGATTTGTTAGGTTGTTTTGGATGCAACAAAAGGGGACTTACGTCTTGACTCTCTGGCTGTCGCTGGGCATGTCCACTTCCAAGTTATAGGCATAGTTCAGCGTCTCTGTCCCAAACAGGTCATATTCAAGGTAACTTCCCAAGTTAGCAAACTCTAGCAGCTCTCCATTGTCAAATATTGTCCTATTTTAGAAAAAAAAAGAACATTAATAATTTTCTGTCCGTCTGCGCCAAAGCTACCTTGGAGCCATCAGCAGAATTAAATGCTCCACAAGAAGTATTATTACAGCCATGGTTTGCTAGGATTACTTCAAACATGCACTTACTGATAAGTTAAATGAAATCTAATAACGTAGGTTTTTTCAATCAACCTTGACCAAAACAACACAATGCTTTCCCTCGTCATTACTACCATCATGTTCATTACTACCATCATGTTTGGTTATTGTGTTCACGTTTTCACTATTAATCACCTACATTTCACTAAGAACATCTAAATTACCGACATCAATAAACATGCTTTTTCTAAAACAGTTGCAGTTTAAAGTTGTCAACAGTGTTTTGCATTTTGAATAGTTGCGCAAACACAATTGTTATTTCTGGCTACTTGAAGAGAGTATCAAGAAGTAAATCTTGATACAGTCCAGATAAAAGTTATATTGTCCAGTAGGCCAGGTGTGAATGTTGTTTGAAACCTTAACTATTCCGTAAAACACATCTTGTCCTTAATATGCCATCAGAAGGAAAGCAATCTTTGGGTTTCAGACATTTTGATGGTGCGCTAAACTGCAACAATGCTGACTAAGCTTTATAGAATGCTGTTCTTGTTACTGAATACGTTAAGGTCCAACCAAGATCTGGTTTCCACATTTAACCTGATGTAACCCACGTAAAGAGTTTTTTCAGATAATGTTACAAACGAGGGGAAAGCTCTTGGCCATTGTCATAGTTCTTGTCATGCTTCTACCCCATCTACAAAAATCCCTCACCTATCCAGGTGTGACATGACCGTCTTGGAGATGTCCCCTCCAGCCTCTTGCAGGATGCGGACTATCTCAGCCGGGGCAGCAGCATTCCGTCCCGGGTGGATGATAACCGGGCAACCCAGCTCAGTCTGAGCATGAGCCGTGGCCTGGAGCACCTTCTTCTCGCTCTCCGTGATAGGCCAGCTGCAGCCGATCTCTCCAATCACACCACAGCGGATCTCAGTCCCATCTGCCCCATGAAGCACCTCACTGACAATTATGTCCGTCAGCTGGAAGAGAGAGACACTGGGTGTTATCCAGAGGGCTGAGAGAAAGACAATGGACACCAACTGGGAATAGCTTCTTCAGGTGGGAGAGAGTTGACCAAATCCACTTGGATGCATCATACTAAGATAAACTTCTATATAAACTAAACTGTCTTCACCAATTACCCTAACCCCCCACACCTTCTCCACGGTCATCTTCCTGGTGGCCTCAGAGTGGGTGGCATCCACATAGTACCCCGCCCCTCCTATGATGTGGACGCCAGTTTCCTTGGCCAGCTGTTTGAGGCATGGCAGATCTCGGGCAATACCCTGGGTAGTGTTTTCTACGATGGTTCCACCCCCCGCCTTTCGGTACTCAAGCAGCTCTTCCCGCACAGCATCAGTCTCCTGCAGCAGCAACAAGTTCTCGTGGCTGAAAGACAGCGACGGCGGAGAAAGAGAAAAAGCAGCAGCATCGTTACAGAGCCACACATGCTTGTATTTTGGCTACAGATGGAAGATGCTCTAGGCTAAATGCTGTATGGTTTTAGAAATGTGCATTCAGTATGAGTTCTTGACAACCTGCCGTTAGGGTTCTAGACATTATAGGTAAGTTCTGGACCAGCATTTAGGGTTTTTTGAACTGTTTTTTAACCAGCTCTACACTCCCACTAATTTGATCACAATCTCGAAAATTGAGCGTTGCTGACAAGATCAGAAGTGTCCTAACCTAAAGTCTGTAAAGCTTTTATTTGGGTGTGCAATTTGAGGTGCACTTAATTGCCAATTTCTGAGGCTAGTAACTCTAATGAACTTATCCTCTGCAGCAGAGGTATTTCTGAGGCTAGTAACTCTAATGAACTTATCCTCTGCAGCAGAGGTATTTCTGAGGCTAGTAACTCTAATGAACTTATCCTCTGCAGCAGAGGTATTTCTGAGGCTAGTAACTCTAATGAACTTATCCTCTGCAGCAGAGGTATTTCTG
>JACXGK010000633.1:0-40154 GCA_016801125.1 Novumbra hubbsi
TAGGTAAGTCACTATGTAACTGTAGAGTAGATAGCTACTGCAAAATGTGTTGTGTAGTAAAGGAAGGTGCGAGATCAATCACTTTTCCATCAAACTATTCGCAAAAATATCTAATAATCAGTTTACACGAAGCCTACCATGAATACTTCCACCGACGATAACGTGTGAAGTACTAACCTGTCCACCACCACCACCGTAGCAAGTATGGATAGCTGTCAGACACAGGAAAAGCAAACTGCTGCGCAGCACAGACGGTGCCATAACTTTTAATCCAACTGGACTGGAGTTTGTATGATGTCCGAGTACTTATCTTACTGGTAAAAGTCAGGTGTTTAAATAATGGAATGCTCTACCAAACTCAAAATTATAACCACTGCTCTTCGGAGGCGTTAGCGCTACAGGGAGTTAGTGGATTCAGGATGAGAACGAAGGTGCGGCTCATCAGAAGCGCGAGGTGAGACAGAGCGATGCTGGGGATGCGGTGCGGTCTGGCACTCTTAGATGCGCTATGAGAGAACCTGAATCTGCTTGCTTAGCTAACCTCAGAAATGAATATAGATATAATCCCTCCCACCGACACCCAAGTCGTCTTACTCTCTCCCCATATTTATTTCTCACTTTGCTCGGTTGTGTCCCCATTCCCAGACAGACAGAGCAGGCAACCATATGTGAGTTCATGGGGTGGAACAAAACTATTGCCATGTGGGTCGTTATGACTTTACT
The DNA here is from genome assembly GCA_016801125.1 of Novumbra hubbsi. NCBI lineage: Eukaryota > Metazoa > Chordata > Actinopteri > Esociformes > Umbridae > Novumbra > Novumbra hubbsi. The sequence continues at coordinate 724 of JACXGK010000633.1, forward strand.
GGGTATACTGACACAGTGAGCAAGTCACCGCAGAAGGGTCAAGTTGGAGTTCAAGCGCGGTTATACTTTTTCTACACTGTGAGGTTATAATCATTTAGTGATAATAAATGACTCAACAAATATTTTTTAATATACGTCTATGACAACAAGGGGAATTGGGCGGGAAGGAAATCCAACATAAACGTGAAACTGTACAAGGCAATCATTCAAATATTGCGTTGCAATGCATTAAGCTTCCACCTGACACTTAACAATCAGTATTCAAGAACTGCATAGACATGTTTAACGATGGTCACTAACTCGTTTTATGGGTTGAAGCGACACATACTGGCATACTGTGGAACAACGTGCGCACATTTACACACTGTCCCCTCCACCCCGGCCCCCTATTTACTTCCTCATCCTCGCATTTCCGTGCTTTCTGTTTGTCTATTTTTCTCACATACAGACACGCACAAACACATGCCTACGGAATATCATAACGATTAGAAAATCGTTGATTGATTGATTCCGAACCGTTTATACAGAAAAAATACGGATCCAGTGAGAAATACAGGATTAGAAAGAGAACGTCAAATTATAAATCATTCCGCTGACAACAACATAATATAGTTCTCTTGTCAACCATAAATCCTATATTTTTGCTCCATGATGCCAAAAATAATTGACATACTTTTCGACCAATGGGTATAGCTATCAATTCAGAAAAAGAAGCCGCAACAATATTTGGACCAATTGCTTTGTAGAGTTTTGTTGTGCCTTGTCTCTGATAGGACATTGTACGTGGAAGAATACATAAAAATCTAGGCTGTTCTTCGGTTTCTAAGAAGCCATTTTGAGAGCATGTTTCGGGCGATATGTCCTGTGATGAAGAAGATGCAGAAGCCAACGAAAATGGTTACAAATCTGTCTGTTTCTCCCTCCGTCTCCAATATATCGATACCATGGCAGCAGTCAACCGGCGGGATGTTAATAGCAAAGCGGGGTATCAAGCTGTGCTTGCTGGGTTAATACGTCATTGAAATGAGAGAGGAGAAAGAATGTCTGTTGACTGTCTCTGTTCGAGACTTGTAACGGTTACCGTGAGTTTTTTCCAGTCTCCATGAAATCTACCAGCATCTCTCACGACACAAACCTACACCAACGGCCTCTGACTGAATAGCCTACTACAACTCACTCTTGATTCGAAAGGAGAAAGGCAGTTCCTACCGTTGTTGTGCCAACCTACCGTCCATGGCTTCTGTGAGCCTGGTCTCCAGTCCCCCAACCCCCGTTGTTCTTGACAAAAACATGACAGACTCTGAGCTTGCAGAGGAGGAAAGGTCGAGTAACATTCTTATCTGTCTGGAATACTGTCTTCTTTACCCAATCTCATCTGTGCGTCTCAAGTTCATGCTTGTGTAACTGTTGTGTTATGAGCCGAATTGGAATTACTCAGACAACGCTTCGTTGTTGTAGACGGGCCTATTCACATTATTTTATGCATGCGTTATAGCTAGTGAGCTTGTAGTAACAATGTCCCGCTTTCCAAAACTTTCCCACCACGAAAGACACATTTTGGTCTCGATGTCGTTTGTTTGAGCGGCAAAGAAACCTCCCGTCAATGTAACACGCATTGACTGAGTAAGAATATTAAAAGGGTTCGGTTAGTTATCACGGTCATATTGTTGCATTCTGTGGGGGAGTAATGTGGGTGATGTAATAACCGTAGTCCCGCCCCATTCACAATGCGCTTCTTTAGCACCCCCTATCGAACCCTTCTCACATTACTGAAAGGATTTTGAATGAGAATCTGCTGTGCTGAAAATGCCAGTTTTGAGTGACTAGAACCGTTCACACCCCTCACAATCATTACCCTTTAATTAAATTTTTTAGAAGCCCTACCTTATAGCCATTTGACATTGTTATTATACATTTTTCTTGCAAAGCTGTGGCATTTAAAATCCATTTTAGTCATGTAGCAGATGCTCTTGTCCAAAGCGTCTTACAAGAGCAATTCATGTTAACTCTCTCGTTAAAAGACAGAATGAGAGATTTTTTTTACCTTACAAATACCAAGTGGATAATCATTTCTGAGAGACAAAAATTGGAAAGTCAAAGGGGAGAATTATATTAATTATATGCGTCAATGTGTGACATTTTTAAATACTATTTGGGCAAAAGAGCATTTATTTTATGCAACAGAAGGTTACCCTTGTGAATCCTAAACAAGTCTTTCTTTTAAAATAAATTCCCCAAAGTATTTTGGCTGCTTTGTACTGCCATGTTTAGCTTATTGATGGAAAGACTTTAATTTCTTTATTTGAATAGAATTTAAGTCTTATTAGATGAACAGAGACTGGTCTACTTTTAGCCAACCTTGACCAAACATTACACTTATTATTGATTTAACCACCGTTGTTACTGTAAAACTATGATGAAAATATTTTTTGGGGGCTTTAAAAAAAAAAAAAATCTGTGGGGTGTATGCCCAGACCCCCCTAAAATAGGTTTTAGCCTCTAATCTATGGATCACTAGTGACTTCCCTGTTTGGAGGTTTAAAATTTTGGGATGATTCTAATTGATATTTGCAAATAAATGTCCACTTCTGACCTAAAAGTTAATATTTCATATGATTTTTTAAGAAATGCCCAAACCGAAAATGTAAACCCTTCAGATTAGCTAATGGGCATTCTTAGGAATTTAGTTGAAAATATGGGTGATCCATTTGGAATGGGATTACACCTGTGAATCTTCTTTAACATCCACAAGTAACATACTTATTAATGGAGGTATGCATGAATAAGCATGATATTTCTGTTTTCTAAACTTCCACTGCCAGTGTTTTTCATCTTTTGAAATATGTCCATTTTGAGTCCCACTCAAAGGAAAAGCATGTTGAGACATTTACCCCACACTCCATCACCAATCAGTCGGTTCTCCATGGTCATAACATAAAACTCAAGAGGTCCCTTCCCTGTAGCAAATACCTAGCATGAATGTTGCTCCATTCCAACAAATTAGCATGTAGCCGTTCCCATTTCTACCTACTAACGTCATCCAGCATGTACATTTTCCCATGCCCGTTGAGCTCACTCACGTTAGTGCTTGGTAGTTTCTTATACAATAGACCACTGGCTACTCCAGTATCTCTTTACATCTCAAGAATACAGTGGCCCATGAAGTAGAGTTGTAGATAGTTTGATTCTCACTGATGATACCAAAACATTGTTTTTTTTGTAGTTTGAAACATACTTTATTTCGTAGTTCGTTAAACGCGTTCTTTCTGATTTCATGGACTGTTCAAGTTCAGAAACTTTTTATAGGCTTCTTCTTTTCAATGTGACTTCAACACAGTTGGTTATTGATATTCAAAATGTCTTTTTGATTGTCAACATTGCTAATGACATGTAATGGTCTTTTTATTAAAGAGAGGATGGCGAATTGGAAGATGGAGAAATAGATGATGAAGGGATTGGGATTGAAGAGGAGAGCAAGGAAGAAGTGAAAGAAGTGAACGAGGAGAAGGAAGAGAAAGTCAAAGAGACTGAGAAGGAAAAGGAGAAAGGGAAAGAAAAAGACAAAGAAGACAAGCTACACAGGCACTCCAGAAAAAGATACAAAAAACCAAGAGAGAAAAGGAGGTCAAAGAGGAGGAGGCGTGACAGTCGCAAGGTAAGACCAGGATGGTCTGCATGATTTGCACACCTGTCATAGTCTAAAAACAGCACCAATGCTGTATGTCAGTCTAAATCCATACCTATGCATGTACAACACTGCTTTCACATTATACTTACTCAAATTTTACATATAGATTTATTTAGATTTCATATTCCATTTGGGTTTTTCCTCTGTGCCCATAACAGCTGAGATGAGTTTCCAACTTCTGCTGATGTTGCTAATGTCTCTGAGAGAGTGACATTGTGTGGGAAAGACACTGTTTCAAGTCATAACACATACAGTCGTATGTAACCCTTTTTCCTCTCTCCCAGCACCACTCTCCTTCCAGCAGTTCCGGTTCGGCCAGTTACGAGTCATCGCCGGAGCGGCCAGAGAGGCCCGAGAGAGACCGTCCGAAGAACAAAAAGAACCCAGATAGGACTCACCGCGGCGGTGACTACGAAAGCCAGTCTGCCCCGGTAAACACTTAGTTATTACAATTCGTAATCTAGATTCCCATTCATAGGCATTGACAATAACGTATGGAATACTTTTCTTATTATATATGAAAGTACTGGTCTTCTGCTTATTCATGAACGTCAACGTGTAGCGTGACCCTAGTCTGACACTTGCACACACACCACACGTGCCACACAGACCCTCTACCCTAACCACGCTAACGTGTCTCGGTACTGACCCTTCCCCAGCACGGCCGTGACTTATCCAGCGCCGGCCACGGCGTCTCGCAGAGGTCAGCGGGGCAGCATAAGAGCGCCGGCGGAGATTACGACAAGTACAGCGACTACAGCGAGGACAAGTACGACTATGATGAGGAGGTGGAGGAGTACGAGGAGGAGGAGCCGTGGCAGGGTAAAGACTCCGTGTCCCCGGGTCACGGCATGGGCCGGGGCCGCGGATCCAAAGACCCAATGAAGAGAGGCGGCGCGAGGGGTTCGCACAAACAGCAGCAACAGTGTACGTGTCGGTTGTGACGCCTCCGCACCGTAGTGTGTTTTTGAACGTTCGGCTCGTGGGCTACAGTTACGCTGTGTTTCCCTCTCTGTCGACGTGTCGTGTCACGAGATTTGACATTTTGTAGATTTTTTTTTTTACCGCTAACATGGATAGCTCAGATCGATTTTGTTGCGTTGGGCGTGATTGATGTTACAGCGACTTATTCTGTGATTTTCAGTTGGGGGTCCGCGAGGGCGGGGCAGAGGAGCCGGAGGAAGGGGGCGGGGCATGCTGAACAAGAACAACAGGAAGCAGATGCAGCAGATGAAGGGCAACAAGAACTGGGGGCGTGGTCGGGGGCGAGGAGGCGGGGGCGAGCAGGCCGGAGACGGCATGAAGCAGGTAGGGGACAAAGAGGGCTTCCTAAAATGGGACCCGTTGCTTTCCTAATTCAACTCTTCTTTAAACACTCAAAGACAAAGGCTTGGACTGTTGGATCGTCTCTGATTCAGTTTTAAAATCGGGTGGCTAGAAAATAAAAAACATTTGGGGGGGGGGGTCTGGCAGTGTTTGCGATGTGCCTCTGTAGGTTTACATTTCCTACCAATCCATGTAAACTTCCATCCAATCCCTGTTGCTCTTTTGGTGGCATCATGAAGGAAGTGAGGATACTTCTGATGTTCTTGTTTCAGGGCAGAGATGAAATCTGATCTAGTATTTTTCGACCAATAGATATCTTTCCTCTGGTTAACCTGTCTCTAGGATGGCAGTGGAAAGGGCCCTTCTGGTGGTTTCCAGAAGAAACGTCCCATCATGACCAAGGAGTTCATCAACCAACACACCGTCGAACACAACGGCAGATACATCTGTAAATACTTCCTGGAGGGACGATGCATCAAGGTGAGAGTCCAGTCAGCACCTCTAACGCTATTTGTAGCAGCACACATTTAGAAATGTTATCAAGTGTATCAGGGATTTCTGTTGGAGAAGCATTTTAGCATATCGTCATGCTCAGGTACTTTGTCACTATAGTGGAGCGACAGTGTGAAACAAATGTGAAAATAATAGCTGTCATGAGGGTCGTTAAAAATGTTGGATCATTTCCAACACGGTCCTGCATCATGAACCACTTATATTGTGTGGTTTTAAAAATGATTAATCCAATTGTATTCTCTCCCGGTCAGTTTCCTAATTAAATTCTGAACGTCATATGGTGTTGTCTTCTTCAGGGAGACCAGTGTAAGTTTGAACACGAGCTGGTCACGCCGGACAAGAAGAAGGAGCTGTGTAAATTTTATCTTCAAGGATACTGCAGTAAAGGGGACCACTGCATCTACATGCACAATATCCTTCATTCAGTGTGGATTCACGCACTGGGGACCATTTTATTCATTTGAGTTGCATTCAAGAAGTATACCGTAATTCCAAAGAATCTCATTATTTCCAACCTTGGAATTAACGTATTAATTCAAGAGTAGAGCTAGAACAATAAACTTAAAATTATCAATTGTGACTAAACTGGCCATATCAGTCACAGTGTAGAATATACTAGAGATATTAGTTTATAAGTTTGCTAATATGGGTAGTTAAAGGCTATAGGACACTTGAGGGCTACAACAATCAAATTAGTAGATTATTATTAGTATTCAGATTGTGATAATTCTCTAACTGGTGCACATTAATGTTGGACAGTTTTATTTATCATGATCAAATCAATAGCAGTATACTGTACATTTTTGTCCACATCGCCCAGCTTTACTCAAAGGGTTACTCTTATCTGAGACTTTCTCCATAATTATCCTTGACTTGTGGATGCACGTGAATATCCCTGTAAATTCTATCATACTGGAGCCAAGTGCTATCAGGGAGACAATTGCAAGTTTTCCCATGACTCTCTGAACGACGTGACAAAAGACTTGCTCGATAAGGTAAGACAAACTTCTAAAACGATGTGAACTAATGTCCATCTAAATATTACGCGGAAAACTTGTTGCTCTAACAGCAACTGCAGATTGAAAGTCTTAAAACTCTGATCTGTAGTTAACTACTAGTTCGCCAAAGTACAGCAGTATTCAGTTTCAGACTGTTTGGTTCAGACTGTGTCCCACAAATTGTCTTTAGATCATCAACACAGAGGAGGAAATCGCCCATGAGGATGAGATGGAGTTGGAGGACCTGAGGAAACAGGGGATTGCCCCCCTGCCTAAACCCCCACCAGGGGTGGGTCTGCTGCCGACTCCGGGACCCAGTGGTCCCGGGCCGGGCCTGGGGTCTGGAGGTCACAACCCTAACCTTGGCCCTGGACCTTCCAGTCCACAGGAGGGGGGCAGCATTGGGGCGAATCCAGTAGGGAAGAAGATCCCCTCTCTGTTTGAGATTGTGGTAAAACCTACAGTGGACTTGGCTCAGAAGATTGCCCAGAGGTAGTTCTTTTATTTAGTGCAGTTTTCTTTAGTGTAATGCAAAGTTCTGCTAAAGTGAACGTTTCTGATCAAGAAATCAACTTGTTTTCGCGTTGCAGCGGCTCCAACTTTAGCTCTCAGTCGGGGGGCCAGTTTTCCGGCGACGAGTTTGAATGCGAGGATCCCGAGGACGACATGCAGCAGAGCGGACCCGGCTGCCCCCCCCCTGTCCCTTCTGGGTCTCCGCCTGGACCCATGGGGGCTCCCCTTCCTTCCCAACTGTCCCACACCGGGCCCCCGATGCAACAGAAGCAGAGCCCCCCCGGGCCGCATCCGCAACACCAGCCCCCCCACGGGTTCCCCATGCCTCCACCTCCAGGTGACTACTAACCACCTTCTGTCCTCGACCGAGTCCCACGATGCACCTGTGGCGACGGATCTAGTTCAAACCTCTCCTTTGTTGTTGGGTTCCCTCTCCAGGTCCACCGCCACCCTTCCTGGGTAACCGACCCAACATGAACATGAACCCCAACATGAACATGAACCCCAACATGAACATGAACCCCAACATGAACATGAACCCCAACATGAACCTCCAGAGGCCCCCTCCGCCTTTTCCTCCATTTCCGGCCCCCATGCAGATGCTTCAGAACATGAACTTGCCGTTCCAAGCCATGGGAGCCATGAGTCAGAACCCAGCCGAGTTCTTCAACTTCTTCAGGAACCAGACTCAAACCGTGGGCCTGGGAGGTGGGTTTTACAACTGTACTTAGTGGATTGTTGGATTTTATCTTAAGGAATGAGCATTATGAGAGCCATCAATATGACATGTGCAGGATTCAATTATGGGCAATAAGCACGGTACTGGTCAAAATGTTCTCGCCTATGATTACATTCTGGAACTTTTGATGATTTTACAGATGTTGGTTTAGTCAAAACTCTTCTCTGCTCATCTCTTCCCCCTTCTTCCTACCATCCTCCTTGTTCCTCCCTCCCTGCCCTCTAAAGCAGACTCAGGGATGCCCTCTGCGCAGAACCCCTCCCATCCGCCAGGGGGCACTGACTCCCAGCTGCTGTCTCAGATGCAGAGTCTCCCACCTGCTGTCCAGTCCCAGATGCAGGGCCTTCCCACCGCAGTACAGAAGGCCCTGTTCCTTCACCTGCAACAACAACAGCAGCTGCAGCAGGGCAGTGATACACAAGGTTGGGACGAACAAGGCGGCAAGACTCCCAAAGGTGAATGTGAAGGAATATGTCAGTCGGTATACCTTTGTCAGTCAAAGTACCATAGCAACTGTGATGGAACAAATGTCCACTGCTTCACTAAGAACAATGATTCAAGCAATTCGCACAGTTACTTTGTAACCCTTCAATGATGACTATGTTTATCCTTTACGTTGGCGTTTCAGATGACTCTACTAACTGGTACTCCAGCGATGAGGACGACGGGAACTGTGTCACGGCCATTCTCAAGACTCTGAAGAAACAGAACGAGAAGCTCCAGCAGGTGCCGTCTAACACCAAACCTCCCCCCTGCCCTCCGGTGGCCCCCGGGGACCCCAGGCTGCAGAAGGAGCGGGCCCAGCCCAGCGACCCCCGGATGAAGTCAGCCGACCCCCGGCAGAGACCCCCGGACAACATGAGGAAAGACCCAGACTCAAGCGGCGACCCAAGACAGGCCAGGGACCCCAGAAAGGTACAGACGTCCTGTCAAATGCCAGGGCACGTGTCTCTTAAGCATTTGTGTCTGCCACCCTGTGGGAATGTTGAGGCAGTTTCTTCCAGTGAGTGTTTTCTAATTCTCTCCAAGGTGAGGCCCCTGGAGCCACCTAACTCTTTCAAACCGGAGCTCCACCACCACCGCCAGCAGCACCGCAACAAGGCTCTCGCCGGGGAGGAGGATGAGGACGGGGAGAGGGAGCTGAGAGAGAGGGCTTCACTCATCCCTCTGGACCCCTGCCCAGGTTACTGAACCGGATATTTTACAGCCTTTTCTTAACCTGTTTTCTGTTCGCAAGCCTAGCATGTCATCCGTTTTCTAGGCGTTTATGTTTATAAGGCTACATATGCAACGTCAACTAATAATAGAACACAATACGTATCGTGATATTGAACTTTGTGACGTTGTAGGGGTGACCCTCCGCGACCCTCGCTGCCAGCTGCAGCAGTTCAGTCACATCCGGGTGGACGTCGTGCTCCAGAGGCCGGCGTTCGCCTCCGCCGTGGTCTGGTCAGCCGAGGACCTCATCCCCTCGCTGGTACCCAAGCAGGAGCACTCCATCAATCTGCCCCTGCCACCGCTCATCGCCGACGCCCAGATGAACCGAAACAACAGCAGGACCAGGGCGTTGTCGCCGGACCACTCCGCCGCCCCCGCCCCGCCGCACCTGGACCCTCGCCTGGTCGCCGCCCGTCTGAAGGAGGGAGTGGCCGTGGGACTCGGCAGGCTACCCTCCAGGACACTGGAGCCACGGAGCTCCACCGAGAGACTGTTGGACCCCAGGCAACACAAGGCCCTGGGTCAGGACCCCCGGATTGGTCGATCAGGTAGTCTGGACTCTAAGATACCTGGGCTTAGGGAGACGGACGGAGGAAGTGAGGTAGGAGGAGGTGCTGGCGGGGACCCCAGGCTGCAGAGGAGCAGCGTAGCCGCTTCTTCCTCCTCCTCCAAAACCTCTGCATTAACACTGTCAGGTCCGTCTCCTTCCAAACCCGAGGCCGAGAAGGCAGACATGCTGCCTCCGTACGCCCCAGGGCATCTGTCCTCCACCGGCGGGTTAGAGAGCCCCACCACCTCCACCCTGCTGGGGGGGATCAGTCTCTACGACCCCAGACACCAGGCTCCGCAGCTGGGCCAGCGGGACGAGACTGAGCCCCACAGGAAGACTGGGATCCTCAAACTTTCAACCAAGAGAGACAACCACGCCAACACTCCCCCATCGGCGTCGCCCACCCAGAGGGCTGCGCAGGATGCCAAAGGGGGTTCAGAGACCACCCCAGAGGGGTGTGGGTCCAACATTCGACCTCCTCCTACCCTCTCCCCGGCTCCCACGGTGGCCACTTCAGAGCTCCCCGGTTCCCCGGCAAAGCCCTCTGCGCCAGCGGTCCACCACCTACCCATCCAGGCCCTCGCAGGCCTGATCAGACCCCCCTACGCCGACTCCAGACAGGCCAAACAGGTAGAGAAGGAGGCCAAGCAGGAGGAGGAGAAGGACGAGACGAGAGAGGAGGAGATGGTGGAGGAGGAGTCAAAGGAGGACGATGATGAGGAAACGGAAGACGATAGGCCGCTGAAAGACGTGTTCAAGACCTTTGACCCCACCGCCTCCCCCTTCTGTCAGTAAACGATCCTGTTTTTAATCGTCGATCAACACATACTACTCTGTTTAAATATCCATCAAGATATTTACAACACAGTGGAATACATACTGTATATTCTGTAAATGGATTAGGAACTGTATTATTATTATGTAACTTTACATATTTATTTATTTCAACTGTGTAAAAAAAAAAAAGTATCACTTGTATGTTGATCTAAGACTACCAGTCTATCTACGTGGTCATTAGAGGTCATTGTTGGGTGCGCAGTGACTTTGTTGTTCTAAAATATAACTATCATGAGCATAAAGTGAAGTTATTGGTTGAAAAAGGATGTTATGGGCAGTATTACGGTTTTAACTTTTACAGGAAAATTATGTAATATTATTATAGTGCTTGACTTGGCAATGAGTTGATCGTACCTCTACTGTTTGAGTTCTTTCACTCTTACAGGATTTTGAGTCTGAAACTATTGAGTACAAGGATGGACCCAAATGTGTTTTTTTAAAGGCAAACACTAAACTCTGGCTTGAACTTCTTCCTCCTCAGACTCTCATGGACAGCTTTATGAGTCGCCAGTAACCACGCCCCCACTTACTCGGGGACTCTCCTTATAGCTGCTTTGATTGGGCCAAATGTGTGGATGGGCAGGGCCTCCACTGGTAATGTAAAACCGCTTAACCGGGACGAGACGTTGATAGGTCAGGCATGCCAAACTACTAACAGCCAGAAATCTGGCGTTACAATTAAAACCAGCATCTATTTCATTTCAAGTCAAGCACCAAATGAACTTTTAATATGGTTGTTTAATAAAACAGTACAGTATTTTCAGCCTGGTGTACAACCCTTAAAAAAAAGTTACAAATAATCATTAGACGTGTACAAGGAATCCAATCCATCACAAGACACAGTATAACCAGTGCACTAGTAAAAGTATAATCTCTTTTTTTTATTGTATATTCCCTTTTAATTGTATATTCCAATATTATTTAAGACACTTTTACATTTGTGTTCCATGCTTACTATGTTGGTAAAAAATAAGAAATGAGGAAATGGGTAAACGTGGGATTCTTTTGGGCAATTTTGTGTGCTTATGTATGGTGCTACTTTTGTTGGAGATTTATCGGTTTTCTTTTTGGTATATGGTCACTTTTTAAACAGCTTCTTTTGTATCTTAAATGCAGTGCTTTTTATGAATGGTGTAATGTGGGTTTTATTTTGTTTAATGTTAATATAGTTGTTGAGTACCGTCTGTAAGGTTGCACTCAAAGATTGGTCATCATGTTGAAATCAAATGCCTTTTTAATCAAAGTCTTAAATAAAAATAAAAAAAGAATACATTTGAGAGATGTGGTCATGAATAACAAAATGTACGTCCATATATTATTTTTTAGATGTAATTCACATGTGATTCATAAGGTAATATCTACAGCCGTGGCCAAAATATTTGAGAATGACAAATTTTCACAAAGTCTGCTGCTTTAGTTTTTATGATGACAATTTGCATATACTCCAGAATATCATGAAGAGTGATCAGATGACTTGCAATTAATTTAATAGCCCCTCTTTGCCATGTAAATTGCAAATTGAATCCCCCAAAAACATTTCCACTGCATTTCAGCCCAGCCACAAACACAGGTTAACACAGGTGAGAGTGTTGACGAGGATAAGGCTGGAGATCACTGTCATGCCGATTGAGTTAGAATAACAGACTGGAAGCTTAAAAATGAGGGTGGGGCTTGCAATCATTGTTCTTCCTCTGTTAACCATGGTTACCTGCAAGGAAACACGTGCAGTCATCATTGCTTTGCACAGAAATGCGCTTCACAGACAAAAATATTGCTGCTAGTAAGATTGCGCCTAAATATACCATTTATCGGATCATCAAAAACTTAAAGGAGGGAAGTTCAATTGTTGTAAAGAAGGCTTCAGGGCACCAAAGAAAGTCCAGCAAGCGCCAGGACATCTCCTAAAGTTGATTCAGCTGCGGGATCGGGATACCAACAGTGCAGAGCTTGCTCAGGTATGGCAGGATGGCCAGATGTCAAGAAGGGCAGCAAAGAAGCCACTTCTTAAATATCAGGTACAGACTAATATTCTGCAAAAGGTACATGGATTGGACTGCTGAGGACTGGGGTAAAGTCATTTTCTCTGATCAATCCCCTTTCCGATTGGGGCATTTGGAAAATCGCTTGTTTGGAGAAGAAAAAGTTAGCACTACCGTCAGTCCTGTGTCATGTCAACAGTAAAGCATCCTGAGACCATTCATGTGCGGGGTTGCTTCTATCCAAGAGAGTGGGCTCACTCACAATTTGGCCGAAGAACACGGCCACAAATAAAGAATGGTACTAAAGCAACTTCTCCCAACCTTCCAAGAACAGTTTGGTGACAAACAATGCCTTTTCCACCTTATATATCCAGCATGATTATTCTTCAGTATACCATAGTAAAATCTGACAAAAATATCTAAAAACATTGCTGCAGAAAACTTTGTTTAACCGAATACTAAACACCGGACTACTCAAAACATTTGGCTGTAGTATTTTTTTCAACATGCTTACAAGTTCCATGGTAGGAACATCAGACATGTTACTTGTGGGGCATAAATCAGGAAGTCAATGTAGCAAAGCATTTTTTTTTTTTGAAAAAGAGGAATCATAAAATAACAGGAATTTTGAGATGCGTGAATGTATTTTGGGGGGGAACATTTTATAGAATAATAATACTGACATCCTCTAAAAAACATTTATCTTTCCTTTTGGGATGGTACGCAGATAGCACCTGGGATAAGTACCTAGGTTACACTACAAAGCAACTCCAAACTTGGGGAGCCGTAAATTGGGGTACCAAGACAACTCAAAATGTCCATAGTTTTTGTGTCAGACATTTATTGGGTTCCAAGTGAATAGTCCAGTGTGTGTTAGGGGTCATTTGAATCCTTGGTCCTTGATGTCTGTAGGAGTGGCCAGGCTGGGGCTTCATGTCTGTAGGAGGGGCCAGGCTGGGGCTTCATGTCTATAGGAGTGGCCAGACTTGGGCTTCATGTCTGTTGGAGGGGCCAGGCTCTGGCTTCATGTCTATAGGAGGGGCCAGGCTCTGGCTTCATGTCTATAGGAGGGGCCAGGCTCTGGCTTCATGTCTATAGGAGGGGCCAGGCTCTGGCTTCATGTCTGTAGGAGGGGCCAGGCTCTGGCTTCATGTCTATAGGAGGGGCCAGGCTCTGGCTTCATGTCTATAGGAGGGGCCAGGCTCGGGGATTCTCGGTGCAGGGAAGTTTTCCTCAAACCCAGATCATCAGTGTCTGGGTTAGAGTTCTGCTGGGCTCTGTGCATCTGAAGGTTCCTCTTCCACTGGAAACACAATGATGCGGCCTCCGCTCCATCTGAGTTTGGTACCGGTTGTTTCAGACCCTGTTTGTCAAATTATCATTTGTTTCAGAGAATCCATACATAAAAATACTATATATACCGACATATACTACCCCGTTTCCCAGAAACCTGGAATGCTGGGTAAAATTGAAATGAAAACAGAATGCAATGACGTGCAAATCATTTAAACCTTATATTCAAAAGAAAATAGTATAAAGACAACATATCAAACAAAACGTTGTTATTTATTGAAAATGGCCAAATTCTGATGGCTAGACAGGTCAAAGCATCTAAGATTGTCACAAGAGCTGACATTTTGGAGATGCTCTGACCCAGTCCTCTAGCCATCACAATTTGACTCAGATGCTTAAGTTTGCTAATTTTGCCTGCTTCTATCACATCTACTTCGAGGAAAATTTAATTTACCGTCTAATATATCCCATCTAGGACATGTGTATCTCTTTGCTGTTCACAAAATGATTTGTTACCTTAATACAGGCTGTCTCTGCTGCTCTGACCCCCTGTAGAACTGTCTGAAGAAGGTTCTGGGCATTCTTCACAAGAATCTCATCTGAAGACTTGCTTCCAGCCGTCAGTGCGTTAACACTAGAAACAAATTCAAAAATCAACACTTACTGTATTTACTTAATGTATTATTTACTTTCTGATAAAATGTAAGATAACTTCAGAGATCTTTGTTCAGAAGTAATATTAGTGAGCAGGATGAAATTATGAATCTTTGATATACATTTTTGAAATAGGAAGGTAACACGCATGGAACTTCTGGGGTTATTTTGACTAAATAATTTGAAAACAAACTGTTTCTTGACTCTTTATGGCATGTTTTGCATAGCATGTGTTACTATGAATACATTGAATTGATTGGTTTTAATGTTGATTATTCGCTCACCTAGAGATGATAGTGAGTTGATTGGTGATGGTGAGTATCTGTTCCACCCTTAAAGACAGCTCAGCAGAACACTGTTGGTCCAAACAGTGGTTTGCTATGACCTTCAAAAAGTTGGTGATGGACTGGCTGTTTGAGACCACACCCTTTGCTGTGCCGACAAAAATCTCTTTGCTCTGTAATATATATTTTAAAATGGCTTAATCTGTGACAAATAACATCAAATATTTAAGCAATCAAGTCTGAATTCATCCACTATTGATTGATTGGTATTCATTACCAGTATCAGTCCTTTCCTCCTCAGGTACTGGGCCATGTGGTAGATCTGGTCCGCCATCTCCCTGGTTACTTGGACGATGCGGTTGTCCTGAGCATCCCACCGGTCTGTCTCTTGTTTGAGGAACAGGGAGGTGTAGGTAAGAGAAGGAGTGCTTGATGTGTACGTGATGGACTGGTTGGAGTTGGTCGGGAAAGGTGTGTCCCCGAAGACCGCAGACTTTAAGGCCTCCTGGAAAGAAATAAGGTCTACCATGTGAATGTATGTAAAATCCACAAATAATGTACACTGGCAATTTGGGTATCTTAAGTAGACCATTTGTAATAATAAATATAATAACTTATATTTTTTTATGTATCTATTAAAAAAATATTTAAATACTATTATATCTATTATACTCACACAATGTTGAGTTGTCATCACCAGTGCATTTTGTGGATTTTCACTAGATATACTGGCCTGTCCTGTGGTACTTAAATTCTCTGGATTGATTAGCTGCCAGGGTGCAATGTCTGGTTGGTAGTCAACCCTCTTCACGGTAGTAGAAATACTTGTCCCTTTCATCACCTTTTTGGAATCCCCTGATCTTCCACCCTGCAGACAAGCCTTGATAATAACAACATAAAATCAATTGCATAAAATTATGATCAGTGTGAGGCAATCCCCAAGTACTTCAAGGAGCAAATCTTACTCTACCAACAGACACAGCTCCACAATAAACAAAGCCCCCGACAGAAAAAACTCACAACCTTGACTTGTTCCTTAGCCTCCTGGATTGGCCCATCCACCTTATAGATCTCCTCGGTTACGTAGCGAGCCTTGGCAGACCAGCACTGAATCTGTATCTCTAGGCCGAGAGTATCATCAATACAATGGCTTTCTGATATGAGCCTGGCTCGGCTCACTATATCTGAGATCTGGAAAGACAAATGATTGTTGATGGACCTCAGGGTAACTCGAACATGAGGCTGGCGAATGTAATTAAAACACTCTTCAACACTCTTCGTTGCAGCTTTGACATTCTCAATGAGTAATTCTGCAGAAGTGTCAAATCTTTCTTGGGCCTCAGTAGACATCCTGTCATCTTCATGATGCTCAGCAGCGTTGTAAGCAATGTTTAAGATGTTTTGAATTGGGTTGACATAGTCCTTATTTGCTTTGTACAAGTGGCCGGATATTACCCTAATTTTGATCAGGAGCTGTCTTTGGAGGAGTTCTGATGTGGCAAATGTAAGGATACCTGAGAAGGACATAATGCTGTGGTTCTCAGCTACATGTAAGAAAGCCTCTGTAAGAATCTTCAACTCCTCTTGAAGTTCTGTCAAATGTTTCTCTTCATATGCGCTTTTGCAGTTCAATCTAGTCAGTCTCACTGCCTCTTGGATTCTAATTGAGTTCTCGGACATGGCCGCCAATCTTTTCTGAGGGGTCAACTGTCTAATCAATGATTCCCTTGTTCCCAAAAGAGTATCTAGTGATTTCAGTAACATTTGCATGGACAGTGCCCATAAAATACATGGCCCTTCAAGTTGATCTGCTTGGCATGATGTTGATGAGCAAGCAAGTTCAACCAGATGTCTTGTGTTGTTATGTGCTTTGTTCAGCTTGCTGTGTAATGCGGTAAAACTCTCCTGACATCCACTTGGGGTGGTTATATCAGACGACGTCAACAACTGCACAACATTGGAACAAAGATGAATTACTTTGCTGAGCTCCTGTGCAATGCCAATGGTGGTCATGTTCAGCTGACAACCTTGAAACATTGAACAAATCTGATGGTACCACGCTCCAGCAACTGGTAAGAGGACTTTTCTGAGGTTTTTGATTAGGTCAGAAAGCAATGTACTGTGTTTGTAAAGAGTTTCTATGCTCATGTTTGAGCTCATTGTGGACTCTTGAGCTGTCTGGACCAACTGAGGCGTCAGGGCCAATAACTCTGACCTGAAAATACCCAATGTCTGTGCATCAACAGCATCAACAAGAGTTAAAGCTTCTTTTGCCGCCTGAGCATAACAGTTTGACAGTTTGAGAACTCCTGTACAGGATTGGCTGAGGAGCGTTACATCTTTTCCTTTAGTCATGGTCACAACTTCATACAACAGGGGCAGAAGGTCAAGATCAAAAGGCTTTAAGATTGGTTTTGCTTTACCTGAAACAGCTGCCCCACTTAAATCATATTGCAGATCTTTGCATGCCACCATGGGATCTCTAGTTTCTTTTTTGGAAAGCTCAACTTTATATTCAACTGGTGAATGGCTTTCTGAAAGTACCAGAACAGAAGACTGAATGCCAATATCTTGTATTTCCTGATCTAGGGCTGATCCTTGATCTTCATTGGTTATTCTAACTGAGGGTGAAACTCCGCAGTGACGTGCGTCCTCTCGCAGTGGACTAAGGAGGTGTGGATGTTTCTGTCCATCCAGTCCTTCTTTTAAAACTTGAAATTGCTGGATCATCACTGAAGCATGGTCTGAAAATCCAGAGGATCCATCCACCCCTAGGTCGGAGCCAGACCACGTCTCTCTGACAGCTCCAACCATTTTGGCCTGTGATGCTTCAACTTGTTTCAATAGCACCAGAAGACCATTGCGATAAATGGGGTTGTCACTTTTGTCTAAGTGCCTTCTAACAGTGTGGAACACATGTTTTGTCTGGGTGATAAGGTTGTCAGCAAGCTTGCAGAACATCTTGAGGTTCTTAGCTTTATAAGCGGCATTGCATTCTTGCAATTTATTAGCCATTTCAAAAACTGCCAAAGAAGTAAAGTGTTCAACGTTTAGGACGTCACAAAGAGCACCCTGAATTTGAATGGTCTCCTCCTCCCATCGCTGACACAAATCGTGGAGTTTTTGCACAACTTCAAGGAACATCTCAGAGTCTGTTTTGTTGATATCCAACTCCAGCATGAGCGGTTTTATTCCAGCCTTTAGTCGCGTGAAGCATGCCTTTGAGTTCTCCATGTTTTCTAGACCCTTAGAGTCTACGGCAAAAGCAGAGATGAAACTTGCAACCCGGATCATCTTATCAGCATGTGAGTGAAGATCCACGAGCAAGGGTTGCATAGAAGCTGAGTTTTTCCGCAAATCTTTGCTTGAACAACCCTCTAGAAACCGTCCAACCAATTCCACCAGGTCTTTGTGTGAACTTGATGCTGTAACACTGGTGTCCAGGACAAGGTGGAGAACTGCAGTAATCATGTCACTGTCAAGCAGCCAGATTCGCTGCATCAACGAAGAACAGATGCCGCGTAAAACCTGGTTCAGGTTATCATCATCAGGATTTTCCGGAAACTTAATGAGTCTGTTTATTTCCGACCAGAGCTGTAGGACACGCCGGCAGTGATCAACCACACTGCGCTGGAGTTCCCCTCGTGAGGAGTTAGCCACTGCAATGCAATGGAATACCAGGTCCCTAACGAGGCTGTCAAAGTTACTCTCCCTGATCGAGCAAGAACTGGCAAGGAGCCCTATCAAACTGTCACGTCTCTCAGTATAGTACCCACACACACCTAAGACGCCACCGCCTCTACGGCATTCACTCTTGAGCGTTGTTACAATGTCATTCACTGTGCTTTCCACTTTCCTCAAAATGAATGTTTTGCAGGCTTGGGCCTGTTCACTGGCAGGGTGTTTTATGGTGGTGACAATAGCCGTGTGAAGCAGGGAGATGCATTTCTTTAACGTTTCCAAACAATTGTGCAAGTTCTCTGTCTGAGCAGGGTCCTGTAGAGAAATACAAGATAAAGGCTTGAATGGCATCGACCGCACACTGGGACACTGGAAGCCTATTTTATTCAAGAGTGCAAATTGTCATTTACTGTTTGTACAAAAGGATAGAGTTGGTTAGCCTGGTGGAACCAAACTAACATCGTCCTAGCTCATATTCTGTTCAACTTGACCAATGAAAGATGTGAGTGCAGCAATCAGTCAGCATTACCATGCTGAGTTGAGCATGTTTTGTCCAATTACCTGTAGGGCCACAGCCCGTTCAACAACCAGTTTGTTCAGAACAACCAGGGCCTCCGAAAACCTTTGGAAGGCCTTAAGTAAAGCTTGGATGTCCAAGGAGGAACCCAGAAGGCAAAGGCAGTCCAACACCCACTGTGCAGCTGCTAGGACCTTTCTCACAGTTGCATCATCCTCCACTAAAAGTATCTGGACATAACAATGGGAAGTATCAATAACAGGAGTTTTTAGAGGTTCTCAGTAAAAACCCAACAGTTTTCACCAGGCTTTAACAGTTCTTTCTTCCAGTTGAGCGATGCCACGGCAAACGTTGAGATTTATAGGCCTAACATACTTTGATCACTCCCAGCAGGACATTTTGTGTTGCTGAGATGAGCTCCTCTCTGTGCTCAGCTAGACTAGGCTGAATGCTGAGCTTCTGGGCTGCCAGGAGAACATGCTGACCAGACAGAATCATAGGCTCCACTAGGTAGGACATCTCCCTCTTCATCTCCTCATCGTCTGTGACTTCTAATCGCCTTAGAAAACAAAATAACACACAGACGAGACAGACAAAGATGTCTATGTTCATCCTTGAAAACCAAAAGACTGTTGGGAGAATTTCTATAATAAAACAAGGCAATAACTGGGAACTGGATATCACAACATTGTGTGGAATGCAGAGCCTTCTAGGTGAAATATAAGTCAATTCATGCCGACAAACTAAGTGCACATTTCGAGAAGTAGTTAGAGAGAATTGGAAGGTAATAGAAAGGATAAAGAGAATTGGAAGGCAGGATCCCATCACCTGTAATAGAAAGGATAGAGAGAATTGGAAGGTACATCACCTGTAAGCCACAGCAGCCATGTTCTCAGAGGCTCTAGCTACAACCTGCGCCGCCCCCTCCAGCTCGCTGAAATGTTCTAGTCCCTCCTGCTCGTCTGCCTCCTCACTCAGCAGAACCAGGTAGACCAGGTGCGATGCGATCGGTGCCACCACCTTCTCTACAGCGGCTGTGTTGATCAGGCCACCTTGCCCCAGGAGCGATGCCATATCATACACTGGGACACTGGACGGGGAACCTACCAAGGCAATACACAAGTGACGTTATTAGAAGTTGAATTTGCAAATGAGGTGTTGTCCTCATTGTCCAAATGTTTATTTTTCAGTGGAGACGTCAAAACAAATACAAAACTAGATCACCTTTTATAAAGAACTACAAAACACATATTACCTACATTGTTTCAAAGCAGACCTAAAAAGTATTTTATGAGAGAAGAGAGAATATTAACACTTTCATTTTTTAAAAGAGTTGGCACTGTTTAACAAACTGTTGAAATTACCTGTGAATTTACTCTATCCACTATTCCGTCGGAGCATGGTGCTGTTGTCCTGTCTCATCTTGACGCAAACATTAATTATTTACATGTAACTGAGCAAGATGGTCTGTGCTTGATGTCAGTGTTTCATGGCAACCAACCCATATCAGCTCATGTTTCCTTTTTATTATTAAAGACCAAAGGCTAACTATTGCTCTGCCACCAGAGGGCGCCATGCACCACAACAAAGGTATTTACCGCAACAATGTTGATAATTGGGAAAACATTTCTTAATTTTAAAGAAAGAGAAAAAACACACTGTTTGAATCTCAAATTTATCAACAGATAAATATACAGCTTGAACATGTTTAAACATTAAAAGAACAATAATTGTATACAAATGATAATTCAGTGACAGTAGTAGATCTAAAACAAAACCCAAAATACCTATAGTGTGAGAAAATTAAAACACATTTAGAATAAGCCATCACAGTTACAACCAAAACATGTCAAGTGTTTACCTCTCTGCTTACACCCATATATAATGATTTCAGGTGCAAAGAAGTGTGAGTGTGTACAGTATTTGGCATGCCAGTGAAATGAATGGGTGAAGTTAAAATATAAGGTACATTAGTTTTTACAGAGCCTGGTAGAGATCACTGCACAGGTCAGTTTTCAAAAGCTTCCTTCTCTTCCTCATCAATATCACACAAAGCCCCTCAAATCAGCCGAATATGCACCATGTCTTTTTTGCACCTACCCTGGTTTGAGTTGGGTATTGCACATTCATAAGCTCAACTACATTTTTGTACGCTCACGGCTGTCAGTCTAAAAAAACAAACATAATTCTCGTGTCCGCACGCAACTTCGTGCTTGCTCGCCTATAACGTTGGACAAATATACACAAAGGTTAGTATCTGAATAGTTTTACTCTTATTGTGGAAAACACAGATCCACACTTGGGGAAATCGACCCTGGGGCAAACACCTCAGACTTGTAGGTCTCTGACAAATGAGTTGTCTGTGGTGGAGATCTGGGAGTCATGCTCATTCAAGGTTATCACACGATCTACCCCACAACTGCATACCTATATGAAAAGTGTCAGGGCTGCTTTTTTAAATATGTATCTCAGTTTGTAGCTTTGTTTCAGCACACTTCCAACATTCCAGCATGTTGATTTAAAACTGCGCATTTCCCATAGGCCTTAGTAGTTTATGTGTGGTGATGGAGGACAGAGCAGCACATTCCCTAACCTTTCTATTTTTAGGGCATTACTCACCCCAGTTTCTTTGCGTTATGGGGGGGGGGGTTCTCTAAATGGGATAGATGTGGCTAAATAGGTGTGCTTTTTTCAATTTCAGATATTCAGCCAAGCCTGGATTCAAACTGCAGTGTTATACTGCAGTTATTGCATAACTGAAACAATTACAGGTACACAAAGCAACTGAGTTTGGACCCAAGTTACATTCATCCAGCTACTAAAACATTCTTCTTCCATTTGATCACTGTCATGTTTTACATGATAAGGACCAGACATGAACCAACGTCGAGGATTATTAAAACACTGACATTGGAAACTTTAGAAAACTGGCCAGCTTGTTATTATTCATCTGGATACCTGAGTAGTAGCTCTTTGCCAAAACAGCTTTTGACTTTTGATACTCAATGAATGTAGCATATATTGCACTTTTTCTTTACATGTTTAGTAGCTTCAAAAGATTGGCGAGAATGGAATAACTACTCATTTTAACTGTCAAACTAAATGTTTTAACAAGCATCTGAGGACTGGCTCAATACCCATACATTATCTTACCCTTTGGAATATCAAGGAATAGAATTCCTTTTTAACCACAATGTCGTTACTACAGTATATGTGGTAAAAAAAAAAACTCTCTCATCCTTTACTTAATTCATATAATAGGACTAATTCATAGGACAATACCAAGATTTCTGAAATCCTCTCAACTCCTGTCTGATTCATGACCTCTGGCATACACCACTGATGAGATTCTAATCTTAATTGGAGTGAGAAGAATGTTTCTTTGGCACAGAAATGCTAACCTAAATATGATTACTTTGTTTACCCACTCTACTCCTGAACTCAGTTGCCGGACTCAAAATACATAACTTTGGGAAGACAGTTCTATGCGAAATGTGTCTAACGTAAGTGTAAATATACTTTATGGCTACAGTGGTGTTGATGATGTTTGCATTTGGTACAACAGTGAGCTTCTTTGGGTAATGGCTGTGGTGAGATTCAATTTTAATAATACATAGATTTAAGTTCTGGTCCACTACAGTCCTTAGAAGACATTCATTGTTTTGTTTGATTATCGGTCTTTCTTCATAACAGTGATTACTTTAATGTGCGACAAAATGTATCTTAGTTCATGGTGAATAGAAGGTCTACACATAACAATCAAATTATTTGAATGGACTTGAAGTGGTTGCCAGAACGCAGAAATTATTAGAGAAACATGTGAGATAGTCATAGTTTTTGTGAGAATTATACAGTACAGAAAACAAGATACAATCTTTCCAACTCAGGAAATGCAACAGGAATAATATACAAACTCATATACCATACTTTACATGACGTGTCTTTGACCTTGAAACAAAAAGAAAATCTGGAATCAACATGGAATCAACTTGGACATCAGTGCTTTATAGAAAAACATAAATATGTTTAACATTGGACTTCAAAACCCGCAACAAACCCTTTCTCAAAGCCCCAAATTAACACAATATGTTTTCAATATGTATAAAAATAAATGTTGCTTCATTAAAACAGAGCCCTGAGGGTTTTCATTGTCCTGTCCAATAATATCTGTGTCACTTCCGTGTCATTTCCTCTTCCTTGTAAACGTCCTTGAGTGTATTCAGGGAGGTGGAACACTTGGACAGTTAAAGATAAAAATAGAATAAATTCAGCTGACTCAAATACCTGCTCACAATCATTTCTCTTCTGAACAATTCATCTATCTAAACATGTTTATTCCTGTTCTTAGCAAGATACCTCAATTTATTGATTTGGCAGGAAGTTACCTCCAAAGGCTCCAAGGGACTAACTGGATTATTTATCAAGTGTCCTATTCATTTGGCACCAGACTGAAGTAATATTGTAGGACTTTTGATAATATAGACATGAAATGTAATCAAAGTAAGCTTCCCATTTGCATGGGAGTACTATCCGAAACCTACAGAGGCTGTAGACAGACGGCCAAAGAGAGCAGCTTTTAGAGTTAGAAGGTTACGCCAAGGAGGTCATTTGACAACAATCATGTTGTGGGACACAGAGAACACCTCTCAGAGGGGTGTGAGGAGTTGGACACACAAACACACGCACGCGTTTCCTCTGTTGTTGGGGTCTGAAGGCATCTGATTTGCCAATGATCATTGTCTTGACCTCCTCCCCTGTATTCTGGCATAAAAGCCTGTGTTGACCATGTTCTCATTGAGAACACAGTAATATCTACAGAAAGGCCTGAAATCTTGAAAACTCATGCTAATAAAGACATTCTCCCCTGATTTTCGGGTTATGATTTTGTTCACGAATCAAAGTGGATAATGACAAACAGGCTGAAACAGGAAAAGGAAGGCTTGTCCCAACAGAAAACGTAACTTTCATTTGCATTTGCAATGAATTAGGGTCCTATTGAATCTGACCCTAGCAAGCCACACCAACCATCACCTCAGATGTCCGTTTTATTCCGTTATCTCCGGTCCCCCACCCACAAAATACTAAAGTCTCCCTCCGAAAAATCCGGAGAATATTTCTTTCTCTTCCACATATGGAAGATTGAAGGGCCCTTGGTCCTGATTCGCTGGCTGTGGTAAAATCCCCAGCTGATTGGATCCTCCACTGACCCAATCCCTGTGCTCACTGACTCCTCTGTCTCTCATTGGTTCTTTTCCACCCAATCCCAGCTCTCGTCACTATCCTTCCGGTTCATTTCGGCCTCGATGATCTCCCGGTAACGCCGGCGGAAGAAACCCATCTGGGAGAGGGGGGAGGACCAGAGGAAGAGGGGAAGAGAAAAGGAGGAGAGGGACAGAACGTGAGGAGAGAAGAAAACACTTGCTGTTAGCTCAGGGTCAGTGGTGAGGGACGTGGCCCTATGGCCAGATGTCTGACCTGACTCTTATGGGCCTTAACACTCGACAGTTACATGAAATCTCATGTTCAGTTGCTATCGACAGACTGAGCAATGGCCAGACGTCTGCGATTCAGCAGAGGCTCTTATAGTCGCAATACAGCAGGTGCCTTGCTCAAAGGCAAAACGAGATTTTTTCTTTTATTACCACGTGAACTCTGGGAATCAAGCTGGCCAAACCCTCGGTAACCAACCGGTCTAAGTGCTCCGTTGACGGTTTTGCGTCTGGTCACCGGGTCATTGCTTTCATATTTTCGCGTCTATTATGTAAGACATTTAGAGACTGACAGGAAAGTATGAAGAGCGGGCGAGCGTGGGCCAGTGGGGTGGTCGAATTCCAACCCACGCCTGTACTGGTTAGCAAGGTGGACCTACAGACAGATATTTGACACAGCGCGAATCGCTGGTCTCTTATATACTGGCCATCGCGCAGAAACTGCCAGGCATGAACCACGTGGGAGGACGTTCAGAACACGGGCCAGAACAGGGTTCGCTGACTGGATTTACGGCTTCGCTTGGCGACGGTGACGGGGAGTTGGCTGTCTGCCGTTCCGCTCCTGGACTTTTCCATCTTGCTTTATCTTGTTATTTCTGCTCTTCTGAATGTTTTATTAAACGGCCCTGCGACGGTTGTGCGTTGGGTTATCGCTGCGTTCTGTCTTACTGTTGTTGTAAGTGGGCTCATAACTGCCACTCTGGCTTAAATAGGAATTTGCTCCAATCAGCAGTCAACAGGCAAACTAATTCAATTTTGCCACATTTCAGAAAGCATCAAGCTTAAAAATCTTAAAACGGCATTTTGCACCTCTTAACACGGAGGGAAGCTCGTATGAGACCTCCTAGGAAGACCGATTCAGCAAATGCCGGATAGATAAAAGGCAACGAAGACGAATGGAGGAATGGATAACACACATGGACAATTACAGTGGCACATAAAGACTCGAACAGATCCACGGTAAGTGTCTCAACAAAGAGAGGACGCTACTGTCCGAACACAGTGAGGCAAAGCTCAGCGGGCAGGAACAAATGATGATGCCGCCCATTCATGTATTTCTCCATTCGACCAGATGGTTTATTGATACGGGCATCGAGGCCACGTCCCAGACATCCACCTAACCCCTACAGGTCACTACTTCTGACCGGGGCCCTTAATGAGAAACAGTGAAGACGTGTGCGGCTAGTGTAGGAGGGGATTCTTTTCTGGTTTTATTATTTCAGATTTCTGGTTTCAAACGTGCACAGCCGTAAGACACGCACGCACCCCCACAAACTCCACATGCGCACGCAATTCATCCCGGGACCGGCATTCCAGGGTTTAGTCGTGGCTTTCCCAGTGGGAGAAAGGAGAGAGGGGAAAAAAAGAGGAAAAGAATCGACGTTTTGTGTGAAGAGATGCAAGGGGGCCCCTGACCTAGTCTTGGGTGTGATTGCCGTTTCCCCTCCCGAGAGCTCGCTTTGTTTCATGTGTGCGGAGTGCTGTGTGTGTGTGTTTATGGTCGGCGTAAATTATAGCGAGGTCGGTGTTTTGCTCCTCGTACGGTTGTTAAAGCCCAGCCAAGAGCAGCTTCTCATATGACTGACTGCATGCCGCTCTAATCCGACATGACTGTGTGAGAACTGAGCCCTGGAAAACGGAGCCCTGACAATGGCTTGAGGACCGAAGCGCTGTGACTGTCCGTAACAAATCACCGAAATGGTTTATTACAAATGAACATAAAAAAACTGCCACGGGAAGAAAACAAGGGTCCACAGTGTCTACAGGCTCTATAGGCCTTAACAATACAGCCAGTTGTTTACGAGCTTAAGAGCCGGGGCAAACATGTTCTCCTGCCAATCGTCATTACTCAGTGGTGGTGAGATTACCAGGACACAGTAATTAAAGACAATTAGATGGTGAGGTAAGTTAAATAGCTTGGAGATAATTACGAGAGAGGAAATTTGTCATGTTTGTAAATCACGAGGCGCGGCCTTCAATGACCCTAGCCTTTATTACTCTGCGTTCCAATTTCCAAAAAGTGTGATATCCCTACGGGTGTGTTGGCTGACCCGAGTCCTTGATGGTTTGGTAGGGACAGCCAGGACTCGACAAAAATCTAGTTTTCCCCCACGGAGAAACAGAATGATTAGACAAGAATCATCTGACTCCACAAAATATCTTTCATACTGGTTCAGGAAAACATCTCTGTGTGTGCTCCGGTTTGGGATGTGGCAAAAAAAGCTGGGAACCTCTGAAGCAGATAAGTATGGTTGTTTGCTTTAACCAGCCAGAGGAGGCGCTCAAGGCTGGAGTCTAACAACACGGCTTGCAACCAACACTTACAATTTGCATTATTATCCGTTTCTGACTCTTTGAGTAAATGACTATTGCAATAAATGCTTCATTCGGTGTACTATAAAGGGGTGGTGTGGTTGTTCAACTTGGCTATCTTAAGTAGAAATACAATTGTGAATTTCAGCATAAAAGCACCTGCTAAAATATTATTCACTGTAATGAAGAAGAAAATGTGTATTTCTGTTTGTATTTGCGTTACCTTCCAGAGTAGCACCGCCAGCAGTAGGAAAATGAGTATTCCCACTAGTAGGCTGATAGCGATGATCCAACCGACCACATAGCCCCTTGGCTCCTGGCTATGGAGTGCCTCAAACACCAGCTGCAACAGACAATACAATCAAACATAGATGACAGAGTCGCGTATAGCCAACTCCTGGAACACAACGAAGAAACACAACCTGATGTTGTATATCAAGTAACAGCCGTCTGGAGTAGTCTCAACTGTTTCTGAAATGACGTATACCCAAGTGTCCTATTCACTCTTCAACAGGAAAGTTGAATCGAGTGCCTGGACGTCAGCTGGAACACCACAAGAGTCCCTCCAGACACAGTCAGACGCGACGGAGATACATCTTCACATCGTCGAGTGCAAGATTACATTCAAAGCTCAGTCCACGGGTTACAGCTGATACTAGCAGCACGGCATAACAGAAGACGTTCCAAATGCAGGGATTCAGGCGCTACTTTGGAACAGAGAGAATAACACACGTATGATGAAATATCCTGATCCCTAAAGTGTCTCCGGTGAAATGTCTGTCTGTCAGGTTTAAACAGGCTCTTGGAGAGGTCCTACTGGATGAATTAGATGTCCATGCTACTGTATGTAGTACTCACACAACTGAAAAAATCTCCATATGAAAGAAGACAGTTCTGTTTACAAGGTCAACCGGGTCCAGCAGACAACATTATTAACTCATACATCGGAACTGGAAACATGTATAAAGCCATTTCACTTTGTATGGAATTACTCCAAACGTATGAAGTTAAAAGTCAAATTGCAAGATTGTGTTTCTAAAATGATTTCCAAACACGATGAATTCATTACTACTGTATAATCATCTAATTGATGATCTTACTGTCTCCTAGTGGGCGAACAACAAACGAGAACTACAAAAATGTTCTGTGTAAAAAAACAAGGCAGGCCACTAGAGTGCAAAGTTGATGAAGTTCATGAGAATGTCCACTGACTACTTTCCATGTTGCTGGTTCATTAAGACCCAGTAAATAATGAAGTTGATTTAGCCCTTCATGACTGTCAGCCACAAGGCCAGGGACACGCTTGAACACTGAAGACAAGATGCTGACTGGTTACTAGCTGGAAAATCGTTTCTGTGTGTGCGTGTACACCCGCATGTGCACGTTACTGTGTCTGTGCCAGGAATACAATAACAGCAAGTATGAAGAATGTCTCTCTGAAGTACAAACGAGAGAACAAGAAACAACAAAAACCTGCAGGTTTATGGTGAATAATGTCTAGCCGATTTTTCTGTTGGTACTTACAGCTTGCCTTCAAATCATACGTGAAATAAAGCATATTCTTGATCTGCCAATCGAGCTGGTTTGGGTTATTGTTCAAGAAATCGTCCCAGACCTACAAAGCTCTACTGACAGTCCTGACTAAAAGAAACGCTGAGGACATATAAGAAATATCTTGAATGGTATTTGAACAAAGGTCTGGGCTGAGGGTGGGAAATCCTTCTGGTATTCATCCATCTCAGACAGGCTTCCACAGTAACACACCATCCCGACAGTAACACACCATCCCGACACTAACGCAACATCCCGACACTAACATACGGTGCCGATCAAAATGACCTGGAGGAATACGGACAAACGTAGCCTCTTCAAACCGTGACGCACTCACTTAAGCATACCGTCGAGGCGAGTCCCAAATGCCAGCCAATTCCCTACGCGGAGCCCTACTGTTTAAAATAGCCCACAAAAACTCAGTGGGGAAAAAAATCTCAGCAGGAAATAGGATGCCGTTTGGGATTGCAGACTGTCATCAGACCGCTTCGACGGGTGAGACGACTCCGGTTCTCACGGGATGTTAGGATCCAGATGTGGCAACGCCCGCTGAGAGACCGAGACACGGGGATTGCAGCCAGTCGGGGGAACCGGGGTGAATCACTCCTTTTCACACCATCTACCTCGGGGTCGTAGATTGTACCTCTCGTCGTTATGCACACCGGACCACTTGCGTTGGGGTGTACGTGCGAGCGGGTGGAACTGTACGCAGTTTGCGCCGTGCTGACAGTAACGAACCAACGTGTGCTAAGACATTCAGGTTACTCTGATTTGTGCTTTTTCAAAGTCGTTTTCGGATTCACACAACATTCGCCAGGCCTGTTGTCGTGACACCTGGGGGGGAAACAACCCACGGTCAACTGTTAATGAACAGCAAGCCTGCTGAGAGCCGTAGCATGGACCAGGGACCTGACCACAGTAGAGACCAACCAAGGCTACATCCTCCCAGGAGAACTTCCAATATTTCACATATACCAGGTCTACCGCACCGTAGAGGATCTGACGTGGTAATCATTATTATTCAAATCTTTCTCCAGGGAAATCTGAGGGATATATACCAGGGTTAGTGAATTCAGAGAATTTGTCAAGGGGGTTGTGGTAGTTCATTTGGCAGAAACTCAGGGGTTGAAGGTTTAACTGAGAAGGGGGGACTTAAAGTCGTCACTAGGCGCTGAGAGGGCAGTCAGTCTCGTCTGAATCATAAAATTGGAGCCTGCAGTGAACTGGAGCGGCTAGAGGTCAGGTGATGCGGCAGCGCGGTGGGGCCTAGGTCCAGAGATGGAGCTGCGAGCTGGGGCATGGAGGTCATCTAACTTAATTAGCTGAGAGGATCTGGGATGAAGGGACACTGTCTGTTCATCACTTCCCTCCACTGTTCCACACATCCAATCACTCAACTCACCCTGCTGTCTTAGAGGAGAACATGTCCTTGAGGAGCACAGCTGAGGACCCCCAAATACAATAACGACTTCCGCACATACAAACACACACACACACTCTTTGAGCTGGTTCCCTATCAGGTTTGCATCTCTACATCTAGCCTCTAAATTCGGTTTCCACATTCAACAGGCAAGTCAGCCTGCTGCAAGACACATCACAGTCAAGGCCGTTAGAATGTCTGAATGACATCAGTTCCACAATGAAATGAGTCCCCTGGACCATGATGATTGGATGTTGACATAATGCACATGGCTCTGCTGTAGGTATATCAAGGAAATGTACTTACTGACGTGTCTTCTGATAGGCCACTAGGGAGTTCTATGGCCTTCCTATCCACTCTGACGTTAGCCCTCGTCACGAACTGGATCAGCGACGAGCTGTCCTGTAAGTGCGTGTGTGTAAGAGAATGGTGGTTTGTTATTACTTCACGCTGACACTTTAATTCCCATTTTTAAAAGACAGTGTAAAACAAGATCCACACTTATTGAATGTACTTCTATTCACGCATGAATTAGTGAATGTAACAAATAGACATGTAAGAACTAGACAATAGGCATGAGACGTCCACGTGATTAACATAAGTTTACCCTCTTGAGGATCTCGGTGTTCAGTAGGAGTTTCACGTCTATATTGATAGCCTCCTCTTTGGACTGGGAGCCCAAAGTACACAACATGGACAAACATGCTCTTCCTGGCCGGTCACAATCCTATTGGAGGAGAGGGAGAGAAAGCCGTCCACAGGGACCGGGGGAGAAACAGACAGAGGGATGAACAGATGTTTGACGACACTGAACACATCATATATCCGCTAGTTGAAACGACACCCATGAGCCCTGAGATACCCCTGATTGCGTCAGTCCAGATGTGAGCGTGTGCGAGCATGTGTGTGTGTCCAAGCGAGTCTCTCTGTCTCTGCACGGCTGGTTCCAGGCTCAAGGGGCATAAGCGGTTGTGGGGCCCCCAATCAAATGTCATGGGGCCCCAAATCAAATATCATGAGGCCCCAAATCAAATGTCATGGGGCCCCAAATCAAATGTCATGGGGCCCCAAATCAAATGTTGTGGGGCCCCAAATTAACTGTCATGGGGCCCCAAATCAAATGTTGATGTGCGTGTGTGTTCATTTACCAGGACGCTACGGCCAGACTTGGTGAAGAAGGCAAAGATGGTGTGAAAGATACTGTCTCTGCCATGAGGAAGTGTACATGGCTGAGGGTTCCGATGGGGGGTGCAGTTCCCCCGACCCTCGGCCACCTGGGGGAGGGAGGGGGGGTGGGTAAGAACAGGAGAGGAAAACACGTCAGTACCCTTCAACAATGTAGACATTCGACAAGTAGCTCCGAAGCGAAATCAACGAATTGTTTTTAAAGCCCCTCAGATGGTCATGAAACCTCCTTCCCGGTCCAGACTTCACAATGTGTTCACCGGTTCAGCACGCTGTTGACTTGTTATACTTGTCAGGCTGCGGGACGATACATGAGGAAATGCCTGTGTCTGCTTCCTCTGACTGGATGTTGTTTGGATTGCCGACAGCTGGCGGGACTCACATGGGGAGTGGGGTTTACAGAGGGATTCCCATTGGACGAAGTGCTATCTGAGGTGTAGGGGGGCATTTGGGATGTGGGCTGGTAGACTGTCAGCTAGTGCTGCGGAGGTGACAGGCAGTGTGGACGAGTGGAGGATGTGGCCGGTACCCTATTATGGACCGATTGAGAGCACGTGGGCTTATCACCACCAACCACACCCAGGTACTACTGCCCCTCTGTGACCCTTTCTCTACACCCCTAACTCTCTACACCCCTATCTCTCTTTAAACCCCTATCTCCCTTTATACCCCTAAATCTCTCTATCTTTCTAACAACCCTATCTTTATACCCCTAAATCTCTCTATCTCTCTAACAACCCTATCTTTCTTTACACGCATACATCTCTGCACCCCTATTTCTCTTTACACACCTAACTCTCTACACCCCAACTCTCTTTACACACCCAACTCTCTGCACACCTATCTCTCTTTACACGCCTAACTCTTTGCACCCCTATCTCTCTTTACACCCTTAAATTGTTCGGTAACGCTATCTCTCTTTACTCCCCTAACTCTCTCTGCACCCCTATCTCTCTCTATACCACTATCTCTCTTTACACCCCAAAATCTCTCAACACCCCTACCTCTCTCTCTCAACACCCCATCTCTCTATACACCCATATCTCTCTTTATGCACTCTCTCTCAGCATTCCTAGTTCACAATAAACATATTCAATGTAAGGGCTTTATTTGCATGGGAAAGCTTTATTTACACTACCAAAGCAAATTATAGTGAATTATAATAATAAATAATCCAAATAATAAACAAAAAACATCCCCAACAGCCAGACCCCCCCCCCCCTTTCTCTCCCCTCTATCCTCCCCACCCAGAATTCCTACAGTCCTCTAAACCTCTCTATTGTGTTTAATTCCACCCACTATCTGTCCTCCGTCTGCCCATTCACAGCACGTCAATGACTCTGGGCTTAGCCGCCCAGCATGTCCTGGGTTTGTATTGTTTCAGACCCCAGCCAGGGGAGGATGAACGTGTCCTTAAACACAATCTATTCTCTGTAGTCCAAACTATTATCTCTACTAGGGCCTTTATGCCTTAGGCCGACAGCAGTGTACTCTGCAGGGGACAGAGAGACATTTGGGACGCATCCTATGATTCATAGAATGAGCTAACTTTAACTTTGTTCTAAGAGAGAAGAGAAAATAGAGAAAGATGGGAGAGTGAGAAAAGGAAATAGAGAGGGAAAGATGGGGGAGAGAGAAGAGAAAATAGAGAGAGAAAGATGGGGGGAGAGAGAAGAGAAAAGAGAGAGAGAAAGATGGGAGAGAGAAGAGGAAATGGACAGAAGGGTATGGGGAGAGAAGAGGAAATAGAGGGAGAAAGATGGGGGAGAGAGAAGAGGAAATAGAGAGAGAAAGATGGGAGAGAGAGAAAAGGAAATAGAGAGAGAAAGATGGGAGAGAGAGAAAAGGAAATAGACAGTGAAAGATGGGGGAGAGAGAAGAGAAAGAGAGAGAGAAAGATGAGAGAGAGAAAAAAGGAAATGGAGAGAAGGGTGGGGGGAGACAAGTGGAGAAAGAGAAAGGCGGCAAAGGAAAGTGAGCAATGTCTTCATCCTTATTTTAACCTAATTTAACTATCATTTTGTGTTTTACTTCTGAGAGAGTGAGACAAATTGAGACCCTCCCAGAAGATAATTGAATAGCCTGGAATTCTGAACAGATTCATGGTATTTTTAGTTTCCCTACGGTGAAAGCACAAGTCTTTTCTCTGTGGTATATATTTTCTATATAAATAAAGGCAAACGTATTATTATTTTAACAACTGCATCCAGTACCCGGATGAAACATAATGTTGC
Source organism: Novumbra hubbsi (assembly GCA_016801125.1). NCBI lineage: Eukaryota > Metazoa > Chordata > Actinopteri > Esociformes > Umbridae > Novumbra > Novumbra hubbsi. Next base: position 33,706 of record JACXGK010000633.1, read on the forward strand.
TGTTGGGACCATTTGGTTATGAACTGTTTTTTTATATTATTCTATCCATTGTCACTTTGTTAAAAACCCCAGACACACCAGGTTGTGTAAGGTTGTAGGTGTTGGGTCACTAGTTGGTTAGATTTTTTTCGAAACTGCTGGGTTGTTGATGCAGGTATATGGGTTATTGATGCAAGGATATGGGTTATTGATGCAGGTATATGGGTTATTGATGCAAGGATATGGGTTATTGATGCAGGGATATGGGTTATTATTGCAAGGATATGGGTTATTGATGCAGGTATATGGGTTATTGATGCAAGGATACGGGTTATTGATGCAGGGATATGGGTTATTAATGCAGGAATATGGGTTATTGATGCAGGGATATGAGTTATTGATGTAGTGACATGGGTTATTGATGCAGGGATATGGGTTATTGATGCAGGGATATGGATTATTGATGCAGGGCTATGGGTTATTGATGCAGGGCTATGGGTTATTGATGCAGAGATATGGGTTATTGATGCCCTTAGATGTGCTATTAACCTAAAGGCCACTAACAGTCAAAATAACACTGCATGTGTTCTGTCCATTGTTGAACCAGTGCTCGGTTACCAAAACAAGATGTCCAATGTGGCGCTAACGAATGTCTTTTACTATAATACAGTAGAAGTAAACCTCAATGCAAGAAGCATGACCTCTTCTGGTCCCAGCAACACCTACCCTCTGTGGCATCCATCTATGCACTACTCCATGGGGCTACTCCTATGCCCTTTTCCAGTGAACACAGGGGATGTTACACAATACGCTCTGCAGGTGTCCTACACCCCCCCCTCCACACACACACACCCACACACACACAGGTTTCAACCTCCGTTCATCCCCCCGCTCGTTCCGTGCGAGCCGTCTAATCCCTCAAAGTGATTCCAGATGCGGACGTTCGGGGCGGGATAGGGTCTCTACATTCTCCACGGTGTCAGCTCCTGTCCCACCGTTCAGGCGGTCCACCGAATGCGCAGGTTGAGCTCCGCATATACATATACATATATATGAAGGGGGGTGGAGCAGGGGTCAAGAAAACATGGCACCCACTGTCGCCAGGGTTTTTCTCAGGCTAAATGTTGCTGAGACAAAGTGATCGCTGAGGCCATAGTAGCTGTATCAACATTTCCCCTTGATCCGCGTTTACCTTGGCCTCAGAGGGTGCCTTGCACTGCTCTAATAGGCCCTGTGTTCCGTGACCCAAGACCACGGATCAACTAGAAGCCTATCATGGCGCCTTGTATTAAGTGTGTTAGCCAATGTGGTTCCAGAGCATTCAGCTATGAAGAAAAACACGGGTGATGAACTTCAGTTGACCAAACGGAACAAATAACATGGAAGTCCCGCAGGTAGATGAACCACAAATGAGGTACTGCCACTCTTGGGTAAATGGATGTGTGGTTGAACGAGCATACACATAAGGTTGCTTGTTATGGATTTACTATAGTTTTATTGTTCCAATCTAGGTTTCTTCTAGATAGTATGTTTTGCTAGCCAATGTGCTTTTGTTGGGTCTATTGACTATTACCTTAAGAAAATTAACTGTAAAGATGAACATGATTAAGTGACTGATAAACTTCTGTTGGATTACCTGACCGACAGGTAGATCAACAGCCATTGGACAGGAGAATGGACAGGTAGATAAATGTTTGACAGACTGATGAACAGGTAGATAAACTGGCATTAGACAGACAGAGGGACAGGTAGACAAACTGCCTGTTAGACAGACGGACAGTTAGACAAACTGCTGTTGGACAGACGGACATGTAGACAAACTACAGTTAGACAGACAGACGGACAGGTAGACATACTTCCATTAGACAGACGGACAGACAGAGAAACTGACAAACGGACAGCCAAACTGCCGTTGGACGGACATATGGACAGACAGTCCCTGGCAGACCAGACAGACAGACCTGTGTGTCTATGATGTGGAACATGTCGGCCCCATTCCCGGCCAGTTGGTTGGGGATCCTGATGTTCACTATGGAGCCGGGTAGCCTGCTAGGACCATTATTGATCACCTGGAGTAAGACGGTGGAGAAATGTTAGGTAGAGGTAGATGAAGGGAGGGACAGCAAAAAAGTCAGAGGTGATAAAGGTAGAGACCCGGGGTTACAGAGAGATTGTCGGGATGGAAAATAAAAAGGATGAGAGACAAACTTTACATGATATAGATTTACAGAGATGTGGTGCCGAGTAATAAATCAAACGGACGTGAATTGACCCAACCCACACCGGTGATACCAGTACCTGGAAGGTGAAGTTGAGAGGCTGGAAATTACACTCCATGTCCTCTAGCTGAACGAAGCGAGACGCATCGATTGAGTTCCCGTACACAAAGGACTGTGGGTTTACAGTGCTGTGGATGGACAGTTAGACAGACAGACATTTCAACAAACACAACAGTCATTCATACACAGTTCTTGGTAAAGGGCACCAACGGATGCATGTCCATGTGACTATTCAAGGCTAACAAATCCAGTTTGTTCGTCCAGGATTACGGAAAGATCCTCAGGATAGAACCGTTGGATTTTGACACTGACAAAAAGTTTTTTCTGAACACAACCAGATTATTATGTAAATACGCAGTGATTGGTGCGAATTGTGATTCCCGTTGTCGTGCCGTAGTGGTGGTTCGGTTCGACGCAATAACGAAGGGATTGAAACATTTCATGTGGAAATGGAGCACTATGCAAGCCATCACATAAAATGTGGGGAATGTTTTATTTCGCATAGCATTCTGCAATCCCACTTAAAAGACCTTTATCTCTTGCTGCACTTGATCTTATCTTTAGGGTTCAGAGAAGGGAGGGAGAATCAGGACAGTTTTAGTGCCGATGTTAATGCCATAGGAGGTTTGTAACTCGGCAGTTATTGAGTCAGCTGAGCGTTGGTGACTTTTATGCACTATGAACCTCAGCACTTGGTGACCCAGCTCTGTAACTTAACGTGGTTTGCCACTTCGTGGCTGAGTTAGTGTGTTTCCACTTTCAGTTGATCATCGAATATCTAGGAGTCAAGAAATTCCACAAACAGACTTATTGCAACAGTGGAATCCCATTACAGTACCACACTCAAAATCAGTTTCAGAACTACCCATTCTTTCACAAATGTTTGTAAAGGCAGACTGCGTGGCTAGGTGCTTGATTTTATACACATGTGGCAATAGGACTTAATTAGACACCATTTACATAACAATGTCTCAACTGGGAACTCTCCAGAAGAAACTTTAAATTTCAAGAAATCAGAAAAGATATTCCTAGATTCCAGGTAACAAAGTGACCGGATGGTCAGATCTGACAATGTGTCGTGATGGTAGTGAAGGTGCTTCAAACAAAACCTCTGCTTTTCTTTGGAACTTAATTTGTCTTTTGACTTCATTAGGAGTTCCTTATCACTCCAGTCCAATGTGTGGGTTTCATACGCATTGTGTAGCTTCTCCTTGAATATGGCCATTTGCATTTTACTTTATAAAGAATATACAGAGACAAATACACTTGGCTCAGCATGATCATTGCCTACAATTTTAGTATCCAGTCCTTAATACTGTATATCTAATTATAAATTGGGTGGTTAGAAATCTGAATGCTGATTGGCTGAAAGCTGCGATATGAAGACAGCATGAGTTTTAACAGCTACAATTGTTTATAACAGCAATAAGGCATCTCAGCAGTGTGTGGTGTAGTGAAAATATTAAGAACTGCCCTTAACTGTGGTCAGTGGACAATTCACCAGTCACCTCTAATGCATAATTACTTAAATAAACCAGGGTGTAGTTCAGACGTAGCATACGTTCTGAGGTTCAATGTAGACATACTGTGTACGTCCAGACAAAGTGAGGATGGTCTGACCTCGGTCTTTGAGCCACTCACCCGGTGATAATGGAGTCCACCTCATGGACCAGAGGGATGGACAGATCTAACGTGTTGTCCTGCAGTTTGTGCTCCGGGTTGGCACTGCAATGGGGAAAACCAAACAGGCCTTTCATATGTAACTGGAGGCATGTAGACCATTACAAATGTTGCTAATGTTTAAAAGGAGAAAAAGAGGATGAAGTAAGACAAAAAAAAGAACCACAAATAAATGCCAATCTCCAGTAGAATACAAGGTTTTAAATTCAAGCAAAAAAACATGAAAATGATTGAGCTAAGTATTAAATTCTATCTGAAGAAGAATGGCTTTTGTATTTCTTCTACTGCCAACTCCCATAATGTGGTTAACACAGGAGGTCTTCACCATCACTCACCTGCTCAGTGGCAAACATGGCTAATAAATGACCTGAATATCCAGTGGCTAGATAATTGCGGCAGCAGTGAACACAATAGTACGCTTATAGTAATAATAATAGTAATCATTGAAATAATAATAATAGTAATAATTAGAGTAATAATAATAATAGTGTAGTACTGAAATTCCAAGGCAAATGCAATTACCAATGTTAATGTAAGCCAAAATATCAACTTTCACAACTGTACTGTACTGAATCCCTGATTACATCGTTTGTAAAGTGTTGAAATTAAATGTTTATATGTTACAGGTCCTTGCTGTGTTTATGTTATTTGTAACAAATTACCTTGGTTTAGGCTTACCAAAAATACAACACATTCATCGAGTGTATAACGGCTTAACTTACCTTTTAGCATGAACATAAAACTGCAACGTCTCGTTTTCCCCAGAAAGCCGGCTTGTGTCGAAGATCACTGCAAGATGATACTAAGGAAACACAAAAAGTACAGTAATGTTTGGGGAAGAAATTACAGTTGGGAAAGTAACACAATGTAAATGATGTAACTGCTTGCTTTGTTAGGCTCTTCAGGTTCTAATCAAATTCCTACTAACTGTACTTAGTAAAAGTGGTTATGGCACTTTTTAACATAATAATTACAATGAGATAGTGAATTATTAACGTTCAGTGATTACAGACAACATTGTAAATGTGTTGGATGAAATCCTGTTTTTTGTTAAATAACCAGATAGTACTTTGGATTGTCTGGAAATAAACATTGGTCTAAACAACAGGTATTGACTTTAGAAAAATGTAAATGCACGCAAGTAACATTTTCTCTTAGTCATATGTATGGCATTTGGGGGGGAAGGGGCTTAAGGGTGTTAGTGCAAGAACATTCAAAAAACCCTCCACGAACGTTCTAATGATAATTCTGGCATTCAAAGTAGCAGCTATACCTTAGTTTGTGCTCTCATGAAGGGAAACCCCACGCTGCATTTGAGGAAATCTAAATCAACAAGAGCACAGGAAATGCCCTTCTCCTCCTGAAAGACCAAAACACACAGGGAGGAAGGTGAGGAGAAGCTGAGGTGGAAACAGCATAAGAAAATAGGAATAAATAGATGGACAATGCGGGTATAAATGTAATAATATACAATGACAAGTGCTCACTGAACAGACTACAAGAAAAAAATAAATGAACACGCCCACACACACTCTCTTCACTCCGTGGCCTGTGTTTGGAAGCTTATGTAAACATGGAGCTTCACCGGCTGGACTGTATAAACAGTGTGTCTGTGTGTGTGTCTGTGTGTGCGTGTGTGTTTGTATAAACACTCTGGACTTGACCCTGGGAGGAGGAAGAATTCAAACAGTGAGAGTTCACTAAAGAGCTTGTGTGTGTGTGTGTGTGTAAAAGTGTGGTGCTGGGGTGTGAGTGTTTTGGAAGGGGGGGTGTACACGTGTGCTGTGTGTGTGTGTTATCTGTGTACATTGTGAGTAAGTGTGCAAGTGTGTGTTTTTACTACACGCTGGGTGTGCATGCATGTTTGTGCGCAAGTACATGTCTGTGGAGGAGGATGAAGAAGACTGCAAAATATCACGACTTTGACAAGCCCGCTGATAAAACCAGACAAAGTCGGCCTTCTGGAATGTTCAGAAGAGCAGGAGCTGGAGAAGTTAAATCAAGGGACGAAAACATTTGAGAATTTACGCCGGCAGTGGAGAATCCTACTGCACAGTTAAAGTCTTAAAATACCATATTGTTATTTTTACCATAGCTGTCAGCTTAGAAATGTTTAAATTTGTTCAAAATCTCACTTCGGTACCGTATGGCATCTTAACGTGAAGTCAGTCACAAGACCTTGACACCACTATAGCTCCTATTTTCTGTGTCAGAATGGCAGGGACTATTTAACGGCTTTTACCCTCATGACTCAGCCAGGAATTAAACTCACAACCATCTGACCTTTCAACATCTGGATGTTAAGCTTATTGACCAGAGAGCTGACAAACATCTCATACTTCTCAGTCCGGCATGAATACATCAATCGACGCACCAATTATCCTTACGAATCACTGTCCTTCACTTTGTTCTGATTCTATTTCACTCACCACCCATCCCTTCTCTGCGGTCACACATCTAACAGGAAACGCAAGGTCAATCCATTATCACTCCAGCCCCAGAGCCCAGGTG
>JACXGK010000633.1:40254-98004 GCA_016801125.1 Novumbra hubbsi
GGGGGGGGGGGGGGGGGGGGGGGGGGGGGGGGGGGGGGGGGGGGGGCAGGTATGGGATGGAAGCTAGAGAGACAGGCAGAGTGTAAATTCAGAAATGCCTTCATCCCCAATAAAACCTTGGTGTGTGCAGTGTTTACATGGTACGTCAGGCTACAAATAATTATGTAGATATAACAATAAATAACTAAAGTTATTTGCACATGCCTACAAAGACCTTTAAATGTAATTGAGAGGCAGAGAGGGAATGAGAGAGATGGAGAGTATGGAGAAGCCGTCATACTGTTTACCCATCACCCACCTGGCAGGGCCTTGAGAGAGACCAGAGCAGACATATGGCTTATCCTCTCCGCAGGGAGACAGGGGGAGAGCGGGAGAGGGGACTGCTTTCTGTTTTTTCAGCCCTCCCTCTCTTTATCACTTTCTTTGGTATTTATCTCATTCTGTATCACGGTTTCTACAGACTTTCACAGTTTTTCACTCTCTTTCTCTCGTTGTCACCACATTCTCAGTGTTCCTGACATTTCTCCCGACTTTTGCGCTTTCTCTCTTTCTTTGTCCCCTCTTTTTTTGTCTTCCTAAGCTTTCTTAGTCCATCATCCTCCTTTCTCTCTGCTCTTGCAGCCTCTTGTAATAGTAATTCACTGTAATGAGACGCTCCAAGAAATCACTTTAACGCTTTATTTGCTTCAGTGTCAATAATATTCTGCAGGGAATGGTACAAGTATCTCCGACTTTCTGCCCGCCTATCTCCCAGTCTCCAACTGTCTCTGGTCTTCTTCATTATGAGCCCATTACTCTTCTATCTCTCTCCCTTTGACCCCTTTTTTCCTCTCCCTCCCTTTTCTTTGCTCTTGTTTCTCCCAAAGTCTTTGCCCTTTCATGTCGGTATGAAAGGGCAAAGAATCCAACAGACGGTAAAGAATCCCACAGACAGTAAAGAATCCCACAGACGGTAAAGAATCCCACAGACGGTAAAGAATCCCACCGACGGTAGGCCCCATTAAATCTCATTGGGTTCGTCAACCTTTCTTTAGTGTCAGCAAAAGGTATCTGCGTGACCATAAAATGTGGGGATGACATTACCCGCAAGTCATGTTCAACATTTCCAAAACATTTCACACCCTGTCCTTCCGCTTTGGCTGTTGACCTGGTTGCATCTCTGAACTTTCCGTCAAAAGCTAGATCACCGTAAGCTGAGGGGGATATTGGTCCCAACACTTTAACGCGTGTTGGCAATCTTTAAGAAGGCAGCAGTATGGTGGAATCTCCCCAAACACGCGGCTGTATCTGAAATATAGCTGTCAAGGAAGAATGTGTTAAAAAGTGCACTTGTCCTTGGCTAGACCCTAAAAAATACATCACACACCATTTAGACAACGTCAGTCAATGACAGCCAACGAGAATGTGTTTAATTCCGTTGGAGATTTAATATTATTAATTCGGTTTAAACTGTCGATATTTGACGAGCCGTTTGAAACTAATTGGGAGATACTGTTTTTTAGGTTTGACCACAATGACAATGTTACCTAAATGAACCCAGTTAAATTGAACACAGTGACCTGCTTGAAAAATAATTGAATATAAATGCTCAAACATTTGGTAGACGATAAAAGAGAGATTTTGTGTTGGAGAGAATTTCTTGAAACTGGGAAAGGCTATAGCCATGGGGAGGTTTAGAGAATGGACTGAAGCAGTCTGATAGGGCGTAAGAAACAACACGTGGGTGGACACTTGTTTTACCATATAAAAGAGATTAAGCTCGGGACAGGGTTGGCATTGTAGTTAACCAAAATAATGATCTCAACCTGGTACATGAACACGTTGAATCTTTCACGTAATGTCATTTAACCCACATGATAAGTTATTCTAATCTGCATCGGACAAAAAGTAAATTTTATATGTAACCTAAACAAACCCCTTTCCCACTGTCGTTGACCTCTACGTTTGTGATTACTGACTAGGAATACAACTCCATGCTTTGAAAACAGTGACAAGGCAGATTTATTATTGGTTTCCTGCTGTTATCTATGCAGCAGGTTGTGAGGAAGCGCATACCCTTCAGCTTTGATGTTTCTATGTACGAGAAATTCCCTCTTAAATCACCACAAGTTCATACCTTTCACCAACACCATTCCAGCCTTCTCTCTCCCTTCTCCTTCCTTACTGACTCTCCATCGTTCCAGAGGTACACTCCCTTCCGAACCGTCACATTATAACTCATGAAACAGTACCTGTTCTTATTGCTCTTGCATAAATGTGTAAAATGGATTTAGCGTTTTCGAATGCTTTTCTTCTGCCTCTTTGGTTCAGTTCAAACAAACCCTCACCGTATGAATTTGGACCTCTCCACGATCACTGTCCGTCGAAATCCGAGCACTGCTTTGGTTAAACGTCTAACACTGGTACGTCCTCCTGGTCCCACACAATGTCTTCAACCAGAACCTGTGCCGACGTTTCAGTTTACACCGTATTCTGTTTCAGAATACTTGGTATGCGCTGGCATACCAAAAAAGTAATACTTCAGCTGTTATAACAGCATAGCCACAAAAGTGTCAAGCCCACCCATCTGGCAGTCCTGGAAGTACGTCGCCTTCATATCACATTATTCCAATTGCATTTGAACCCGTGTCTGCGAACTATCCACAGGCTCCCGGAGGAGCTCCCGGAGGAGCTTCTGAAACCAATTTACCTCCGTGGGTTTTCAGACGTCTCTGGTTGCAAGAGAAAACGAAAGACAACCAGACGAACACTCTAAAAGAATGGGGGAAAAGGAGTTCACACAGTGATCCCCCCCCCCCACACACACACGCAGACACACAAGTAAGTAAGAACCTCAGGGGAGTAGCGGGAGATGGGAGTTGACCCTGGCAGAACCCGAGGGCAGGGTACAGAAGGGTCGTATCCTCACCTCTGCAAGCAAGATATAAGTCATCCGTAGAGTTTTGCACAGTAGTCAGAGGGAGGTTGTCGCTGTGTGAGACAATGCAGACCTAAGTTCAAATACTATTCAGAATCCTCTGAAATACTTCCTTATGTATATGATCTGTTTTTGATTGAGCTTGTCAGTTGCAATGGTCCAGAAAGCTCAGAAACCTCAACTGATTGGCCACTCCAGGCAGTTTAAATTTTTTTCGAAGTCTTTGAAAGGTTTCCAAAAGCATTTGAGCCCAGGTCTGCATGTGAGAGATTCCACCTCAACTAATATTGTCTGGGTCCTGTCAGTTAGTTTCTAATCCAGCGGATTCCTTGACCTATCAGCTTCTTAAACAAAGAGTACCTAAACCTTTCACCTTTTTCCGACAAAGACAGACTCTGTTACAGGCTGTAAGGTAATTCATTAAATTAGCCAGGTGAAACAAAAACATGAGATATTTAAGTCAAATAATATTGTGCTTATTAGAATCTATTCAAATATCCAGTCAGTTTTTGGTCATCTTTTACCAAAACGGATCTCTTTCCATCTCTCTAAAACCCTCCTTTATTTATTTAGCTCTTGACCTCACTTCTCTCTCTCACACATTCTGGTCTCCCCGTCTCTCTTATCTAAGCTGTGACTGCCGGGGGTGCCCTTCTGGATCTGACTGGACTGAAATGCAGGTTATTTCTCTTCTTAGTTCACTTGCATTTTATGCAACAGAAATGCACGAGAAAAAAGACAACAAACAGAGTGTAACAAAACCTTAATAGACATATTTTCACACACTAGCTATAGTGGAAAATGTTTGCTTCATTCGATTTCACATCAGTGAGATCTGAGAAATGCTCGGGATTTTGCCGTTGAAGAAAAGACTTTTCTGAATATTAGCTCCTGATTCCAGGTATCATTTAACAGGTGTTGAACAACGTGGGGGTGCTGGGAACATTGTGGCAACCCTATCTCATGACATGGCTGGCCTGTGCTCAGTCAGCCTAAGGAACTACAGAACCAGTAACAGACAGCTGCCAATGCATCTTTGATCCACACACAACGGGTGTCTCTCGCCATGCTCCTCTCTCCTCTCCTGTACTCGCTCCTATCCACTCACTTCTCCTCTCTTTCCCATCTCCTCTCATTTCCTACTCGTCTCTCCAGTTAAACAGCCCAAGGCTAGGTTTTGTCTGTCTCCCTTTTCCATGGTTGAGGCCAAGGCATTTTCTGAAGTTATTGCATTCTGTGGACAATTAAAATGTCCTAAAGTGACCACTGATCGTGATCTATTGTTAATTAGAAACCAGCTGGTTTTTACTATGAATGCCGAGGCTGAAAACTGTGTTCTATATCATATGCAATCGGTGTGATGAAATCTACTGTTCTTATTGTGTTGGTAACTGGTTGATGATGGCAATAAGCTCAATGATTCTTGTGTACGGGCAATATGTCATCCACTTAGGCCTTATTGCTTAAATAAACACTCCTCATGACCCTCAACACATATTTATCTAAACAACTCCAAGAACAAAATGTAAACCAACACTTCAGCCTAGAGAACCACACAACAAAAACACATAAACTCTGTAACACCACAGCAGACCAAAGAACATCAACAACAACATGAAGTCTAACATGTTGCCGGACAACACTTCCACTTTAATAACAACACAACAACTAATATTTTGCCAGAGGTTCATGTAAACTACTTCCCTATGCACAACAGTTGGCCCAAACCACCAGAAAAACAAGCAGAACAAATCAGGAACCTACTTTCTGCCAGTAGTTGATATAGAAGACCTCTCTGGAGAAGTTGAAGTAGATGTTGGTGTCATAGGCGTCATCCCCTGTGTTGGAGATGGTCACGTTGAGGGAGACGTTCCTCACACCTCCCAGGGCTAGATGTGGTCTCACATGGAGGCTGGGGGCCAGAATGTCACAGTTACGGTGTTCTTTCATGGGGACAGAAACAAGGAACACAATGGGAGAACTGGGTGGGCTGGATTTGGAACAGGCAGGACTAGGTGGAGGCTGTCCGCATGAGGAATCAGACCTTTCAGATGATGGACTACTGTAGTCCAGTAAACTAACTACTGTATTCCAGTTAATGAATGGCTGTATTTCAGTTAATTAACCACTGTATTCCAGTTAATGAACTACTTTATTCCACTTAATCAACCTCTGTATGTTTTTCAATGTTCGACGTTATTCCAGTTAATTAACTACTGTTCTGCAGTTGATTAACCATATTAGTTGATGCATGCCATTCAGTCCAATAGAGTGGTGCTGATCAACTGCATTTGATTTCCGTTCTAAGAGATCATTATAGATAAACTAATTCAGAGACATTTGTTTTGAAAAGCAACAAGCATTGCTCTACAGGACTGCCTAATTTCAAAAATAGATTTCTTGCAAAGAAATATGAAGAACACTAGTAATGTGAGTGCTTTACTGCATTCAGCACAACCAAACCACTGAATAACAGCAGCACACTGCCAATGACTCATAAAACGTGAAGGAAACGAGCTCACATGGAAAATCATCAATTGCTTCCAATGGTCAAGATAGCCAATGTGCATGCACCATAGTTCCGCTGAACACACCCAGTCCTCCCCTGTGTGTACAGAATGATGTCAGTATGCGTAAACCTATATATGTGAATATACTGAATATACTTTGGGAAAAAAGGGTGTTCTGATTCTGAAATGTCTAACATGGGCTGAATATATCTCAGACACTAACCAGCACACGTGAAAACAGACACAATATAAATTAATGGGCCAAACAGTAGAACAGACAGAAAAAAATTGGGACACAAAGGCAGACAGACAGGCAGAGAGACAGAGAAGAACAGACAGGCAGGCAATTTGTCTTTGTGCTGGTTTTTACCCAGAAAGCAGTAGTTGCCCATGGAGTCTCAGGTCGGCAGCACAGTCGTCAGACAGACAGTTCTTCTCAAACCATGTCTGGAAACGGAGAGACAGAGCAAGAGAGAGATAACCCCCATTGTGACCCTAAACTTAACGCCCATTTTGAAGGACATGGTATGGGGGGAGAAAGAGGAGATAGTATGGGGGAGAAGGAGGAGATGATATGAGGGAGGAAGAGGACATGGTATGGGGGTGGTGTGTGTGTGTGTGTGGGGGGGGGGGGTTAAGGGGTGCTGGAAAAATAAAATCAATCAATCTTCAGAATTCCACTCAAGGAAAGAAAACATAGCAGTAACACCAAGTTGTAACCGAAACCACCTCATTATAATGTTCATTTGAGGTTATTTCTTTTAAGTTATTTCTCTAAATTACACTGCTGGTAAACGCCTAGGAAGACGTGACTTTGCGTCTGTGTATCAGGAAAAGAGGGTCTCATACTGGAAATACACTCAGTTACTAGAAATCCTTTTTGTAACCGAATATAGAGCACATTATAACCCCTAACTGACCGGAATGTTCTGGCAAACTCAAAACCTGTAGAGAAACAGACAAGTATGTTGTCCAGAGACGGTCAACTGAAAAACCGAGTTGTTGTGCCATCTTGGCACGGTCACTAGCGGTTGCTGCACGGTAGAATTTCAACCTACATACAAGCCACCTCTTACCCCATTCCTTGCCGCAATCTTGTCTCCTTTCCTCCAGCGTAATACAGGCGTCAGAGCAGGCAGGTCCTTGTCCAGGTGTCCGTCCAGGACATGCTTCCCCAGGGAGTAGGCCACCTCGAACGTGATGACTGTGAACACGTCTTTCACGTCCTTCTGCGGAGACACATGAAGGAGTTCAGCGGCTCTATAAGCACAATGTAATCTTGTAAGCCAAAAACACTTCTTACATGTTCAGGTTGTCTCGAGAAAGGGCTAAGCAATACCACCTAGAAATGCATTTATCTTAAGTTACCATCACCATCGCTGAGTGGTTTTAAAATAGTTTCCTCCTGTTCTCAGCTGGAACATAAGAAGAGCGGAGCCACCCAAGTTCAAGAACTGCATCTGTGTTTAGAGGCCCACTTATGCCAATCTGAACAGGAATTTCCTGGCTCAGATATTATTTTTACTCAAACCACGGTCTTTTTGTGCTAAGTTCCAACTACCCTGGTGGACATCTTAACAGGTCAGTCCAGCACAGCTCAATACATTTCATAATTTACAACTGGCCTTCTCGACCTCAGATGAAGGGTTTATTTTGGCACGACGGCACACGAAAACAACAAAATGCTAGAAACGATTAAACCTCTGAGTACGATTAAAGCTTAACGTCCTCATTAGGAAAAACGGTTTGACAGCAGACACTTTTTCTCACTTCTTTAATTTCATTTATCACAATTCAATTTCAGCTTAGATATATCGGCTGGGGAAACACTTCTTTACTAAGCAAGTGGATCATTTGTAAAGCACAGTAAATGACAAAAATAACAAAAAATAAACGTTACAATGTTGCTCGTGGCAACAGATGACACCACCCTCTTTATCACGGATTCCCTCACTACCTCATTGTCATGACATCACTGTCCTCTGTTCCTAGGAGAGTTAGAGACCCTGGTGGCGATTGGCTGCATCTTTCCATCTGTTCATCGTCCAATGGCCAGAAAAACCCAAACAAGCTGATGGCTCTAGTTGCCAATAGTAGCGTCTGCCATCTTGGAGCTGAACCCCTTATGTAAACACAACCCCCCCCCCCCCCTCTCTGTTTTCATCACTTCATTTCCCACTGTCAGTGAACACACCCATCCCTTTCCTGTTTCAGGCCATTTTACCATTTCGGAGGACTGAGAATCTGTCTGGTTGGATCTGCTCGCACAAGCTGAAACTACCCCCCCCCCCCCACTACACACACACATACACGCATTAAAACACACACACACATGTGCTGGAACTCACACACGCTGAATCCCATTCTGCAACATTGGAACACACACACACGCACAAACCACTGACGTCCGCTGGATAAGGCTGGCTGTCTGCAACTTAACAACGGTGAGAGAGTTATGGCAGGAAAGAGGAAAAGTCTGGGCATGGGCCGGACATGAATGGACAGAACCAGGCTGGGTTACAGCCCTTATTCCCCCATTGGGAGACGATCTCACACCGCAGCCCGCCCTGGTAACCGGCAAGATCCAAATTGCAACCTTCAATCAAGGGGGGGAGTAATACATATTCAAGATTCGCTTAAGTTCATAAATCGACTGAAGTAAGTTGTCGGACCATGGTATGCTATGGTAACATCCTCAGCTCCCATTAGAGTTTTGGCCTCTAAATGGCCCCTTAAATGGAGTGAACATGCCCCCCAGGGTACGCATATCTGTGCACACACACTTAACCCCAGGGACCGGGTCAGAGTCGCGGGCATTCAGTAGCAGCGCAGCACTCCAACACTATCTCATCTTTTCATGGAGTCACCGGAGAATAAGCGGTATGCGTGGCGACGTAGAACATAAACCATGGCTCCAACCCACTGCCTTAGAACACAAGCCACCTTGAGTTAAGCGGAGAAAAAGTGCAGGGAAGTCATTAGGCCCTTCATGAAACGACTGTCGTTTCGAATGGGTTTGAGGGCGTGGCGTTAGATTTTGTCAAACAGAGACTGTGTTATCGAAGGAGACTGAGACGTTGTTGTTGTCAGATACAAAGACAGGGTTATTGTATACCGCAAGAGACTGTGTTATCAAAGGAGACTGAGACTTTGGAGTTGTCAGATACAGAGACAGGGTTATTGTATTCCACAGAGACTGTGTTATCGAAGGAGACTGAAACGTTGTTGTTGTCAGAGACAGAGATAGGGTTATTGTATACCACAGAGACTGTGTTATTGTAGGAGACTGAGACAATTGTATTGTAAAGGGTAAATGTAGACAGAGAATGAGAGAATGTTTTTTGTGTGAAAGAGAGACCGTTTTATTTGGGAGACTAAGACATAGTAATTGTAGTTGACATAGACTATGTTATTGTGGGAGACAGAGTTGTTGTGTGAGACAGAGACCATGTTATGTGAGAGACAGAGTTATTGTGGGAAACAGAGACCATGTTATGTGGGAGACAGAGGAAGTGTTATTGTGGGAGACAGAGGCAGTTATTGTGAGATCCTTGAGTGTTATTGTGGGAGTCCGAGAGTGTGATTGTGGGAGAACGAGAGTGTTAATGTGGGAGACAGAGGCAGTGTTATTGTGGGAGACCGAGAGTGTTATTGTGGGAGATCCAGAGTGTTATTGTGGGAGACAGAGATAGTGTTATGGTGGGAGACATAGGCAGTGTTTTTTTGGGAGATTGAGACGGTCCTATTTCCAGAGAAAGAGACCGTGAAATTGACTGAGACAGTGATGTAGTGGGAGGTCCTAGGCTAAGCGCAGGAACAGAACGATGCCTTGCTGGACCCCATGATCCAATGTTAATTACTCAGTGGACCATGCATACATTAGGCTGTTATAAAAGATCCCTATATGTTCTTTACCCCACCACCCAGCCTCTTACCTCAGCCACACCCATTCAGCCACAGCCTTCTAACACAAACCTTTATCCTAAACCCGCCCCAACCCAATATAGCCACACAGCTTATGCCAACCCCAAACAGGAATCCTACCCCATCTCGGCGCTGCTGTTAACTCCTGTATTTATGGAACACATGAGTCCCGTAGCTCCAACTAGGACACAGACCCTCAGGGTGTTAATGGCCTGTTGCATTTAATTGTGTGAGCGGAATGGACCCACGCAACAACTGGTCCTTCCATAGAGTTACCAGTCACACACGCACGCACGCTCACACACAAGACAGTTTGGAAGCTAGTGTGAGAGTACGTCACTCTCTCCGGTGAAAGGCTGTCATTGTATGAACCAACAGTCATTAGCAGTCACACCTCAGGCAGGATCTTTACCCTGAAGACAAAAGGAGAATGTGTTTCTGTTCTTAATAAAGACGTTGTCTTTTAGCGTAAGGATTATATAAAAAAAGAAAAATGACATACACAGAGAGACTGTGGGGGGGCACTCCTGAGAAAAGGAAAGACCAGAGAAAGAGAGAGGAAGAGGGGCACCACGGATGAAGAAAAGACCAGAGAGAAAGAGAAAGAGAGAGACAAGCGGAGAGAAGAGAGAGACGGATGGGGGCACCACTGAAAGAGAAAAGGAAAGACCAGAGAGACAGAAAAGACAAAGGCAGGTTTCCATATATTTTATGTGAGTCATAAAAAAGTGATGGAAACCTGACATGTATGTAAAATATTATCACTGTTGACAGATAATTTCTTTGTTTGCGGGAAGAAGGAAATATTGACAGAATATCTGTCATATTGAAGTAAACATGGGGCTGCACAATGCTAAGGTCTTTTTTATGTGGTCATCCTACAACAACTTGACAAAGCATTTAGTTTAATCTAGGAATTAAACTTAAATAAATGATGAAGAACATACAGGCAAGGACAGTGCAAAAGGAAGCTTCTTTCTTATAATCATTGCATTTGTTCTTCTTATTTTTTTTATTATTGTGATTCATGACTGAGGTGTGGCTGTCAAATAAAATGTAATCCAAACACAATAAAACCACATCAAACTTTGAGTTTTATCCGGTATGTGACAATGTAAGCAGACATACTTTTATGTGCAGTACGTCATCATGGATAGGGTTTAATCCGCACAAGGACAATTTGTGGAAAACACCTGCATTGAAAATGCATTTATTTTCTTTAGGCAGATTTTAAAATACTTAGTGGCAATCTGTTGCCAGCTACAGTAAATGGAAACAATGGTAGACAGAAAGAAAGATAGACAGAGAGGAAGAGCTTCTATTTGTCTCTTGCTCTGTGTAAAAAATCTATAATCACAGATGATGTTCTTTATCCCCCACTCTTAATGTTTCTACCTAGTTATGGTCACTTGGTTCTAAAGAGTTCTGAAGGACACAAACAAAAGCAAGTGTTCCGGAGAAGCTTCTATATCAGAAATGGGCTGATAATATTTTGCTCAAACAGTTTTGTATGGATAAATGCGAAATGTTTTTAATATTAACACATTACAAGGTACCCGGATATTGCTAAACATCAGTCGCTACTCTGCTGTCTGGAAACGCCTTGGCCAGGTCATGGATTTGATTTGGCCCCTGTACTGACAACGTTTCCCCCACACAGATCAAAATACCAGAAGCTAGTTGTCATTGGCTTGTATTTCCCCTGGCTATCCCTCTGTTCTTTATCCTATGACAACTTAGGTTGGGTACAACAAATATTAACCGTTAGGTTGTGTACAACAAACATTAGCTGTTAGGTTGTGTACGACATACATTAGCCTTTGGGTTGTGTACAACATACATTAGCTGTTAGGTGGTGTACAACAAACATTAGCCGGTAAGGGGTGTACAACAAACATTAGCCGGTAGGTGGTGTACAACATACATTAGCTGTTAGAAGTTGTACAATATACATAAGTCGGTAGTTGGTGTACAACATACATTAGCCGGTACATGGTGCACAACAAACATTAGCCGTTAGATTGTGTACAACATACATAAGACATTAGGTGGTGTACAACAAACATTAACCATTAGGTTGTGTACAACATACATTAGTCGTTGGGTTGTGTACAACATACATTAGCCGTTAGGTTGTGGACAACATACATTTGCCGGTAGGTGGTGTACAACAAATATTAGCTGTTAGGTTGTGTACAACATAAATTAGCCTGTCGGTCGTGTACAACATACATTAGCCGTTAGAAGATGTACAACTTACATAAGACGTTAGGTGGTTTACAACAAATAATAACCATTAGGTGGTGTACAACATACATTAGCCGTTGGGTTGTGTACAACATACATTAGCCGCTAGGTTGTGTACAACATACATTAGCCGGTAGGTGGTGTACAACATATATTAGCTGTTAGGTTGTGTACAACATAAATTAGCCTGTCGGTCGTGTACAACGTACATTAGCCGTTAGAAGGTGTACAACATACATTAGCATTTAGGTGGTGTACAACATACTCTAGCCGTTGGGTTGTGTACAACATACATTAGCTGGTAGGTGGTGTACAACATATATTAGCCGTTTGGTGGTGTACAACATACATTAGCCTGTAGGTGGTGTACAACTTACACTACCTACTGTCTAAGTTCTCGTAAAGTTCTCGTTGTTCATGTTGTAACGGTCAGATAGGGGAAACTTCAGATAGTGAGCTGGTCTGTACTTGGTTAACCGCTTGGTTAAGGTGGAGGTTGTTCTCTCCCACACAGTGAAGCACAGTCACTGGCTCTCTCCCACCCCCCGTTTGTCTCTATCTCTCTGTCATCACAGTGGATGAGGAAGGATGACATCAGCCTCTCCAAACTCTGATGCACTTTCTTCTACACAGACGAGCTTGTAGCCCGGCGTGGTTGTAAAGCCTCGCTCTTAGCTAAAATAAACAGAGACGCACATAAGATCAGACAACCCCCTCCCGGGAAATCTCCAGAAAACCATCCCCTCTCCTCACACACACACACACACACAGGTTCACACACATGCAGAGCGGGAGGATAAGGTTTCCTTGGGAGTTGTGTTAAGACTTCCTTTTAGGGAAGTCCCACAGGTTTATGCAGACCGGGGGATTTGTGTGCCTCCATTGACTACAGTGCATTACTTACAACTGAACTAAAAATGTTAGCTCACATAATATAGATACCCCCCTCCCATTTAGGACAATTTACCAGACCAAAACGAAGCATAATCTTGACCTGGACTAAACAGCTTCCCAAATGGTGATTCAGGATTATGTCCTACAAGGCAGCAGATAAACAGTGATCTTGTGTGAAAAGTGGAACTGTTTATAATCTTTGAGTGACAGCTGGAAGTGTTTATAATCTTTGAGTGACGGCTGGGAGTCACCCTCTCTTAGGTGATAAAAATGACAGATGTTATTTGAACTATCCCGAGACAAGTCCATTCCCTTCGCTCAGATGTATATATACCGTGCGGTAGCTACTAGCATCCTATCTGGCTAGATATTCCTATTGCATCCCAGAGGATTTAGGCAAAGGGTCAGACTTTTCCTGATCTGACCCGGGACAGTCTTAAGTCATATACCAGCAATACCGTTGGCTACCAACCTGGGTTCGAATAACACTCAATATCTTGCTTCAGCCTGCTGAAGAACGCCAGTTGGAAGGGATTAGCGCTTATCTATCTACTTCTAATATTGTACCATAAGTATGAATTCTTTCAAATGGTCTGCTACAGTCTGCTACAGTGGGAGTTGATGTCAACCTCAGACGGAAACAATAGAACAGTCTCCAGAGGGAACGGACAGGATTGTGGGGATGCTGAAAAGGGTCATATTTTCGTAATAGAGGAAGCGGAGGGGGAGGAAATGAGCAGGGCTACAAGGAGGAGAAGGTGGAGAAACAGAAAGAGGAGGAAAGAAAGGACAAGGAGGTGACTCTTCTCACAATGAAAACAAGGCCTTGTGCGAGACCTCAGGCTTTTTGCAAGGCTGCACAATGTAGCGACGAGGATCGGCAATAATGAAAACGTGCGTCAGCATTGGCTTGGCTCAAACCATCTAGGTCAGAGGACCCAGCCAGGAGAGAACAGCTGGGTCTACTCTGGCTTGGTGGAAGACAAAGTAAAGGTGGAAGCATGCTCAGATCACCCTCCAAGGTCACACACAATGTTGAACCCGGTTAAAAATCACATAAAATTCTAATTTCTGATGCATGACTACATGAACTGAAACATTTAGGCCTCACCAAACAAATCACGCTGTCAGATATACTGAGGGTTTTTTCACTGGATCGATTCAATGCCAACATTGAACGCACACACACAACTCAAGCATACACACACACATTTCTTTGCCAACTTATTATACATAAGCTCCAAACAAAACAACCTTCAAATGTCACTCCTGGAAGGAAGGTTACTGCCAGACGAATTCAACGGATTTAGAGAGCAGCTGCTAAAATGCCATTACAAAGCAGCAAACAGCCTCTGGAGTCCTGCGAACCTCAAGGTATAGGATCCTCCAGAGGCTTGCAGTCGTGCATAAACCTACTATTCGGCCCCTCCTAACCAATGCTCACAAGCAGAAACGGATGGATGGTTGGTGGATGGCCACCATGTCCCAATAAGGCTGCAACATCAGGGTCCCTGGAGGTGTGAAAATGACCTCGGCAAAGTATATTGAGTTTCTGACTGACCACTTTCTTCCATGGTACAAAAAGAAGAACCGTGCCTCAAAGAATGCTGCAAAGAATAACTCTGTGTCATTGGCTGCTATGGGCATAAAAGGAGAGGAACTCATGGTGTGGCCCCCATCCTGCCCTGACCTCAACCCTATTGAGAACCTTTGGAGCCTCAAGCAAAAGATCTATGAGGGTGGGAGGCAGTTTGCATCAAAAAGGCATCTCTGGGAGGCTATTCTGACATCCTGCAAAGAAATTCAAGCAGAAACTCTCCATAAACTCACACAAGTTCAATGGATGTAAGAATTGTGCAGGTGATATCAAAGAAGGGGTCCTATGTTAACATGTAACTTGCCCTGTTAAGATGTATGATTGAAATGGCTTTTGATTTCAGTGAATATGACCTCCTAATGCAGCAAATTCAACGAATGACCATTTTCAGTTCTTTACAACCTATAAAATGTTTTGAAACTCTGTTGTGCATAATAATTTGAAACAGTGCATTTGGAGTTTGTTATTTTTGAAAAAAATACTGTTTTCATTGGGTGGTTTGTTCAATGAAATTTGACTTTTACGCTAACAGTTGATGGCTTGAAAATTATACTGACACTTAAATCAGAGTACAATATCATTTGCATAATATTTTGGAACTCGGTGTATAACTAGGGAAGGTGTCTCTTAGCTTCTCATCCAATTCCTTATCTTTACAGCTGAAGGGTTTAATATACACAGATGATGTCTGATTAAATTTTAGTTAACATAATCATACAACATAAGGTTGAGATGAGGTAGACTTTGATTTTACGAAACACTCTGAAAAGAAGCAAAATCTAAAGGAAATCTCTCGGGGTGAGAAACAGCACAAAACCTGGTCCTAAATGAGACTATACAATGCAAGATATTTCAATATTGTAGTGGTAAAAAATTACAAATGTGCATTATCTAGGGAGCTATTCGGGAGGTATATTTTTCCTGTCTGAAGGAGGAAACGTGTCGATGAGGGAAGTCAGCAGAGGGCTCTTACTTTATAGCAGGAAACCAGCACCATATTTGTGTGTGTACAACACATGTGTGTGTGTACTAAGTGTATGGGTACTCAGTGTGTGTTTGTTCAGCAGGAAACGGGTACCATCTGTGAAGTCGTCTCACACCAGGCGGAATCAGACTCTCGAAAAAACAACACAAAACAGCCCCTAACAACAAGCACATGATAACCAAACACAAATGCATGACACACCAATAAAACACAGAACACATAGAATCCCTCCTGATGAAAGCCAGTAGTCCTAAAAGGGAGGCTAAACAAAAAACCTATAGCCACACTATACTCTCATAACAGTTTTCCTAAATTGTTCCTAAGTTCACTTGAACAAGTATACATCACCTTCACACAGCTGGACATGGGAAGGGGAATAATTTGATTGCTTTCTGAAATTGTGTGTGTGTGAACAGTACAGTTACAGTAAACCTTATGAGCTCATCTACATCATGTGAAAGGCATTCAGGACCAGACCATGAACCAGTAAAAAAAAAAATGGAATTCATAGACACACACATGTACACACACAAGGTGCCATGCCTCCATGTTGCTAAGATGACACAGTAGCAGGGTGAAGAGGTTTTCCACCTCAACCACAGTAAAACGATCACTGTTCTTAATAGGTATACTCTGACAGCACATAAACAACATTGCAAGGGCTTTAGATATCAATTCCATCGAGAATAACTAGAATGTTCTAATGGGAGTGAAAGCATCAAACAAACAATGAGTTAAGGAATACCTCAGGAATTCCAATGGCGGAAGAGGTTATCAATACACAACACACACACACTCATAACAGACAGGACACATTATATGCATTACACAATAATATACCACAGACACAGAACACACATAATACTACATTGTATGTGGTGCTCCCAAATATCTCATGTTAGAAGCAACATTGCTACCAATGATTCACTTTTAGTAAAACCCTGGAAATCACACGTTAACACCGACGGGCTGCTAAACTCTGGCTTGAAATTACATTACATCACATGGCCGTTTGCTGTTCGGCCCAGATACTGATTTCTATTTTCATACCTCATCCACTTTGGGACAATTTCCCTGCTTACACGGCAAGCTTCTCCTTAAATGTCGACTGATAGGGCCACCGTTAAATCAATGAACTAAGAAGAAATTGAGGAACTAACATAAAACAAACTGAGCTAGTCAATGAAAACAAGCAAGAGTGATTATTTCGCCGGTTGCCTCCCCCTTCTCCGAATTCCAGCAATTTCCAGAATTCCCAGTGACCCCGATGACCTTGTCCACCTATCCTCTGGCCCCTGGCTGGCCTGCCCAGTTACTGGATTCGTCCCTGTGGGAGTCCCCTCCAGGACACACTGGGCTGAGGCTCAATCAAGCAAAAACACATGTGCATAAACAAACACGCACACACACACACACACACACAGGCAAGGGCTCTCCATCAACACCAAACAAGTGTACAGCACTTTCTAGTGCAGCACGAGAAAGGAGGATTCAGACCAGTTCCTTTTATGGAAGCAACATGCTTGGCTGGGAGGCTGGGAGCGAGCATGTGTTCAAGTGTGTGCGTGTTTGTGTGTGCGTGTGTTTATGAGGCTGCAGTCAATCTCAAGCATGGCTTCAATCACATTCTCAACAGCCACTATACACTACTTAGTTTGCAGCGCAACCTGAGAAGCGGAGAGAATGGGCTATTATATGTTTTACTAACAAGTAATATCCTCATACAGAGGACGGTTCCAAAGCTGCCTGAGACGAGAATCAGTAATGTAAAGGATAGGCAATCGTTTTCATTTCAAATCGACTATAGTGACGTTAACACAATACTGGGGAAGATATGGTGGTAGATTTACCTGGTCGATTATGTATCGGAGCCTACCAGGTTTAAAAAGGTGCGTTTCTGACCTTAAAGATAACAGTTAAGCCTTGTTATTATCACATCCCAGGTGCACGTGCACACTTTGGGGGTGGGGGGGGGGGGGGATTAAAATAGTTGTCATCACAATTCTATAGTGCTACTGTTATACGCTTCAAATATAATGCATCATAGGCAAAAAAGTGTTCCTGTAATCCCTTCTCCCATGATGAATATAAGGTTCTTTCCCTATTTCTTTTACTTCACAACAACACCAGCTTTGTCTAAAGGCTTTCTTGAGTTTGATGACATCCTGTCTTTGAGAAATACACTTCGTGTAGCATAATAATGACTTAAATAGCTACATCTTGTCATTTCATTGGACAACAAGTAACCTCTCTGGAAAAAGGAGAATAAGAATTAACAATGAAATAACAATGCAAAAACTCACATGAGATAGTAAGAATACCCCCTGGAAGATGTTTTATATTTGGACATACTGATATGCAATAGTCACTTTAAAATTACTGACGGATAAAGGTATTGTAGTCTAACAAATGACAATGAAAACAAATACAAAAGAATCTACAAATTCAACTATCAGTCTCTTGCATTGACAAATTCTCTGCTATACAGCTTCAACTCTGAAGGCGAATGGCACATGTTATGTCCCCCGACTGCATTTCTACAGGATTGACATTGAGATTTGGGCTTTCATTTAGTCATTCCATAACCCTCAAGTTTTTTTTGACATTCTTTCATAGCTCTGCTTGTGTATTTTGGATCATTGTCCTGTTTCAAGATCCATGTTTGGTTTAATTTCATCTTTTGATAGATGGCCTCACATCCTCCCCAATAATCCTCTGGTACAATATGAAATTCATGGTTGACTCGATGATCGCAAGTTGGCCAGGCAACGCAGCTCTAAACAATATTGCCACCGCCGCCTTCAAGCTTTATGATATGTTTGAGGTTCCACTGTTCAAAGGCAGTGTTTTGTTTTTGCCAAACACAGCATCAAGATTATTGCGGCCAAACAACTCCACCTTGGACTTTGCAGTCCAGAGCATATTATTCCAGTAGTAATGGTCTATACAGGTGTTGTCTGGCATTCATTTTGGTCTTGTTTTCTTTTTTTAAGACCAAAAGGCTTCTTCCTTCCAGACCTCCCAAGTAGGCCAGGTTTGTGTAGTCTCTTTCTGAATGTTGACTCATACACTTCCACATTAATTGTGCAAGAGAGGCCGGTAGATCCATTGACGATACCCTTGGATCTGCTCTTGGTTTGAACTTTGTGGGAACACAAGTGTAGATGGCCAGTTCTGGGACTTTTTAACCTGATTCTAATTTTAGCCATTTTTTAGTCGGTAAAGGTAGGGTTGTACTAACTTTTACAATTGCATCTCTGTTTTTCTCAGCTAAATTGGGTTACCAATGAATGTGGTTGGAATTTCTCTCAACTATCCATGCGTCTAAAACTTTCCAGGGGGTATACATACTTTTTCAGGTGACTGAACAGTAGCTAATGTGGAATGATCTGTGCAGGAAATGCACCACATTATCCATATATGATTAAAAAGGACTGATACTGACAACATGGCAACAACACACTCTATCTGGATGAGCCGACGAGGGTTTTGTGCCGTTTCATCCACCAGCACAGCCTGACACACTCCTGTTTCGGTTTCAAGCTCTCCTGTCTCTCCCATCCTGGTGACTGACCGAAGAGTGCTCCAGATGCTTCCTGTAGCCTGCAGTTGATCCAGTCACGAATCCTGCTAGGGACACTTTTCCCGGGACATTCATTGTTATTCTTGGATCCATTGTTTTAGGAGATTCAGCAAACTGTCAGTTCGGACTTTGTATCTCTTAACCGACAGATATACATCTTTCAAATTCTTTGTGTGCTGGCTTCAGGCCAGATAACTATTTGCAATGCAATTCAACCTGAGTTCCAATAATGCTTGAAAAGCTTTTTAAACGCTTGGAGCTTTTACTAGGCCCCAACCAAAACCCTACAGGGCCAGATGGGCACGCTTTGTACTTTTGGGACATTTCTACAATTCCATTGCAACAGGGTCATCCTCAGCCTGTATATTTAACATGACCTCAGTAAGGTTTCTGCTCAGATCTGGTGTTGAGCATTGCAGAGGTCCCAAACAGGGAAAGTAGTAATCCAACGGTCTGGGATGATGATGAGTGTGTGTGTGTGTGTGGCGACTTAGTGGCCCCAACTTGGCGTCCGGTAAAAAACACACAGAGTTAGGATCCTAGACTGCTACAACACACACAAATAATCCTAATTTGTTTATATCCTGACGTGGAGAAAAAGACAATTTTGGGATTGGCTATACATTCCATTTGGGATTTAAATTGGGGTTAATGTTATTGTTAAGGATATATACTGTGTCGGTGAGAAGAATCCATCTCTCAGTCAATTCCGCTTACAACAATCCAGTGCTGTAACGCTGTCTAATTCGCTCAAATACCGTCCAGTCTGACACATGCAGACAGCGCATTCAATGAAAGGCTTTACGCCAAGAGCAGGATCCATTCAATGTTTCCACTGTATTTATTCCTGTAGGCTGCTGCTACACAAATGGCATCCTATTCCGTACCAAGTGGACTAAATTTGACCAGAGCACTCGCAGTAACCCAGTGCACTATGCACAGCACAGGGCTCCACTTGTGACCCAGGCTCCATGCCTTTTAATATGTTTCCATTCTAAGCTTTATAAATAGAGTGGAGCTGCCGTGTTTTAATAGAAACCAGCTGGGCGCTATTACCTTCCTTCTGCCGTGTGGATTCATTGTATCAGCTTTCTGTGTGTGTATCAGTGCGCTTGTGTGTGTGTCTTCTTTAGTGTGTGCCTACGTATACGTGTGTGTTTTGCGTGCGTTGCCGCATAGTTGCGCGTGTGTGTACGTGTGTGTACTGTTATTGTATCAGCTTTCTTGGCCCTCGGTAAATGAAACCAGTGGAATGGCATCGAGGGAATAGAAACGTCTTACCGCTGCAGAACTGTAAGGAGGCAAACAAAGCATGCAGTGTGGCGGCGGTGGCGGTGGTGGTGTGTGGATCTGGCCCGGTCTAGGAACATGCCAGTGGCGACACTGAGGGTCTCTGGGTATGGTGGGGGAAAAGCCATTCTCCCGGGTCATGGACATCACCGTATCAGCTGTCTGACTGCGTGTGTGTGTGTGGTTGCGCGTGGCCCTTGCTCTGTTTCAACTGGGCCTGTAGCAGGGCCGATGTTCTACAACTGATAGCATGCCAGTCCGGCTGAACTAAGGTTGTGGAATTTACAGCGAGCGCCCGGGTTGAGGTTGCAGAGCCTTCAGCGTGTCTGGGCCTGAGAGTCAACGACTCGCGACGTGTGTGGTAGGCAGAGGACCACTCTTAGAGTGACGTGTGTGGTAGGCAGAGGACCACTCTCAGAGTGACGTGTGTGGTAGGCAGAGGACCACTCTCAGAGTGACGTGTTCTGGCTTCGGCACGGAGGAGGACGGAGCGTTTCGCTCGTCCTCAAATAGATTACAGCACGGGGGTGTTGACAGTCAGGTGGACGATGTAGCTGTTAAACTCTAACACGTCCCACTCATGCAAGACTTTGGACGACATCCCATTTGGCTGTGGAATCGACGCGGGGTCTTAAGCCAACGACATGTTTCACGTCCTCAGTAAACATGCCACTTCCACGGATAGCTTTATGGGGCACACAGCCCCACGTCAGGTTAAACTGTCTCCGTGATCGTGCCATGTGGTCCGTTTACGGCATAAGCGGTCCATCCATCCTCATATGCATATTTACGTTTCGACAGGCCTGTCTCCAGGCTCCGTGGTGGTATGCGTAACGAACGTACCCAGACCCTTTGCAGAGAGTCACTACCATCTGCGGTCATTAGAATAGCGTAGCTAGATAACATAGTAGGCTACTTGGTCGTCACAGTCTCTGAGTAGAGTCTATATTAAGGCGCCAAGCTCAAGCCCAGCTCAGAAACAGTTGTCTAATAGCAAATTTAGCAACATATTTTTGGGCCCCTTGGGAACTCCTACTGTTGGCCAGTCCTTGGCTGAATGTCCATTCTGGCCTATAGACAATATTCCCAGAAGACTCTGTGGTTTAATGTTCAAGTGGGCCTAAACAACACATCCCCAGTTAGCCTTGCCTTGGCTGGAACAGTTTCATATCCTCTAACAGTGTCCTGGGACTACCGGGTATTTAAAAGCCGACCACCCTGCTATGATGTCTGAAATTTGGAGATCCTTCTGGGGGAAAGATGGATGAGAGCACTTGGCTTTGACCGGTTAAACCTGAAATAAAAAGGCCATGGTAACCCACATCAAGGGGACATCAAGCAAGCCAAGACTGGGGTAAAGCAGGGTTAACTATAACAACTATCTCTTCACAACATCTACCTCTTCACAACATCTACCTCTTTATAACACCTACCTCTTCATAACACCTACCTCTTCACAACATCTACAACTTCCCAACACCTACCTCTTCATAACACCTACCTCCTTATAACGCCTACCTCCTTATAACGCCTACCTCTTCTTAACACCAAGTTCTTCATAACATCGACCTCTTCAAAACACCAACCTCGTCACAACAATACACCTCTTCACAACGCCTACCTCTTTATAACACATACCTCCTCACAGCTCCAAACCTAGTTGATATAACTTATTGACAGAACATCAACCTCTTCATAATACCTAACCCTTCATACCACCTACCTCTTAATAACACCTAACCCTTCAGGGTGTCTGCTAGAGAACAGCTCTTCTAATCACTGAGTCAAGCACACTGCTCTTAGTCCCCTCGTTTAACCAACCAACATTATTCAGTTGAAAAAACTGAATAATGTCCCCTGTCAACCAAAACATGTTTGAAATGATCAACTTGAAAGCTTACTTATTTTCGGGAATTGCAATAGTAACAGTATATTGCATATACTTATTAAGTGTTCATTTGCGATTGAGGTGGTAGATGAAGGGATGTGTGACACTAACATGTCAAATATTTTGAATTCATTGTGTACCCTGACTTATACTGTAAGTATACATTACATGTCACGTCAAAAACCTAACCTAGCCCTAAAAATATTACTAAAACAATATTTAACTTTTTCTGATAGTTTTGCACCAATCTTGCGTTTTTGGGCGAGGTCCACAGAAAACAGACAACTAATATCTCTAACTAGCATTGTGGGATCACTGAGACGTTTAGAACAAGTGCCCAGTCTGCCCAAGGGAACGTCATTCAGAGATGGAGGGCCACGGACATGTTCACTATTGTACTTACATGAAGACAGTCGACCACCTGACTTAACCTATTGGTTCCTAGATGGACTCCCTGAGCCAACAAGGGGAAAACAGATCTGCCTTTCTCTGCTAGAGCGAGACAGTTAACCCTAAATGCCCTGCGGGTCCCTGGTGTCACAGCCCCCTCTCCAATTTGAAGGGGTGGGATAAAAGCTGAGGTAAAATCCTGACAGGACTTTGTGTTAAACTGATGAGCAGATGAACATATCCTGGACCGCTCCCGCCACCGGTTTGGTCAGCCAACCGGCAACGCAAGATATAACTGGTGTAGTAGAGTTGACATGCGCTTACATTAACAGTGTGGTGTCAGTCTACTATACGTGTTTGTGTGTGTAAATTTGGGGCTGAGCCCCTCTGTGGATGTTGATGGCCACCAGCTGGTTTCCATTATCATTCCGCAGCCTGGCTCATGTGGGCAGACATTTGAGGAAGATAAATGATGCAATTGGACAAGGAGACTGAATACCTCCATCCCCTCACTCTCCCACTGTCTCTCTCCGTCCTTTAGTCAATCTCCCCTAAGCCCTAGGGTTTAATGTTTTTTTTAACAGGCGACAGGTTTAGCACACGTCATCCTGTCTAAGACAGTGCGCAGGCACGTATCAAACCTCCCAGATCAATGCTGTGACCTGGTTTTAGTCCTTTTAATCAAACTGTATTGTTACATACAGCTACGTGAACCAACAGAAGCGATTGCAGGGGTGACAAACATCATAATTTCTGTGGATTTCTATGGAATTAGCTACATTAGCATCCTGATGTTTTAGTGGCTCCTATGGAATTAGCTACATTAGCATCCTGTTGTTTTTGTGGCTCCTATGGAATTAGCTACATTAGCATCCTGTTGTTTTTGTGGCTCCTATGGAATTAGCTACATTAGCATCCTGTTGTTTTTGTGGCTCCTATGGAATTAGCTACATTAGCATCCTGTTGTTTTTGTGGCTCCTATGGAACGGGCTGCATTAGCATCCTGTTGTTTTAGTGGCTCCTATGGAATTAGCTACGTTAGCATCCTGTTGTTTTTGTGGCTCCTATGGAATTAGCTACATTAGCATCCTGTTGTTTTTGTGGCTCCTATGGAACGGGCTGCATAGCGCTCTGCACCTTGATGGCCTTTTGCCTCTAGGGCAGTTCAGGTTGTTGATAGAGGACCTCCTGGTTGTGGAATGTAATTGCTTTTCTTAAACCGCTGGTAAATATTGCATGCTTCTGTTTCTTTGTCTGTTTTACATTGTGTATGATTTGTGTCCATGCAGGCCTCCTTTGCAAAAGTGAATTGGCCTCAACGGGATTTCCCTCCTAAAATAAATAATGGATATTTTTGTTTGGCTCTCCCTCTATCGCTCTCTTCTTTCCCATCTGTCTTTCTATCTCTCCCTCCTTTCTCCCTCTGTCACCTCCCTATCTCTCTTGCTACTCATGATTACGGTGATCCCCAAGTCCCCGGTCACAAACACTCAGAGGAGGAGACAAGTGCTTGGCTCCTGGTTATTTTCTTATTCATATCCCCTGTATCAAAGGGTAAACCGAAAGCCATCAGGGCTGCAGTCTTAGCAGTGTGGTGGAGTGGTTTTGGTTAGGTTGGGTTCCCGTACTGCGGCTATTCTACTTGTGTGGGATTCTGAGCTAGCGAAGATGAGTAAGTGAGCTTTGAATTTGGTACTGACTCTTTGGTCGGCATTTGGGCCGACCGTCACCCATTCAGGCTGTAGCTCTGTAGAAGAGCATACAACGAAGAAATCATGGAAGTCGTTTACGTAACGTATCGACACGTCTCTGTTCCTCACTCCGCACAACAAATGCAGTAAAGTGTACCCTTTGAACACACCAATGAGTCGCCTGGATAGACTAAACAGGTAGACTGCCAGGCGGCTGGCCGTGACATGGGCTGGTCCTGCACTTTACACACACTTCGAGAAACCTACAATAAGCCGACTGAAACTCAACGTTTACCTCAACGTTAAACCTGAAGTGTGTGCATGTTTGTCGGTTTGTCAGTGATTGCAAAATGCTGAAAATGTGTGAAATGAACCTAATACAAAATGTAATGCGCATATAAATGAAAAGAAAGGCTAAGTGCAATTGGGATATACCATAAGACATTCAAAATGTCACACCTTTGAGTAGTAGTTCCTTAGGGAGCATGATATAACCCAGATGTTACTTTGCAAATGTCTTTTTGGCAACACATTTTTAACCCGTTTAACTACACAAAGATAAACAAGTCTTCCATTGATCTCAAGTTCATCAAACAATTTCCTTTTAAGGGCAAACACACTTCTACTGTATGTTTTTCATTGCTTTCTATTAACTTCCTTTATAATACACCCTATTCCATTCCCTTCCACTCTGTTCTATTCCACTCTACTACACGGCTGATGAATACCGCTCCGCACTAGAGTTGTGTTATCCCTATTGGGATATTAGAGAGTAACAGCTGTCAAACCTAATCCACAGTTCTGTACTGCCCACCCAGAAACACAGAGTAGGCGTCCCAAGTGGCTTCCTATCCCCTTTAGTGCCCACAGGGCTCCATTGGTTGTCATTGGCATAGCAAAAAAAATAGATATATTGATGTTTTAAAGATGTTGAGCATGTGTACATTTGGAATTAAAAGGACAATACTTCACAATACGGATCTACTATGTTTATATCTGCAATGTAGACAGTTGAAGCTAACAGTTTACGCGCTTTCTGAATACACAATTAAATTAGGAGAGACAGTCTGACAGCGTCTAACACTCAGCAATTACAGTGCCCCTTGTGAAACTGCATCAGAACTTCACAGGACTGAGTGGATGAATAAACAGACATATTGATTGTTCAAAGGCCTCACACATGACACAGCCATGTTGTGTGTCACAAGTTAAAAGTCTTAGCATCACACATGAACCCGTGTGATAGAGCTTGTCATTGAATAACAAATGACGCTTCTTAGTGTAGAGTCAACAATCAACATTGCCAATCATCATCCATCCAGAGACGTCCTGATTGGTTTGTGCAATAAAGAAATCCTGACTCTTTTACAAAATCTTTGAAACGCTCCAGCGTTTCTTCCAGTCCGCCTGTAGTCCCAAATGGCGAAGGACATTTCGAGTAATATTTTATAGACACGTAAACACAGGCCAGTTAGCTCTAGCACATTTAAAGTATCCGAAACGTTTTCAAATTGGGTTCAAATCCAGGGCCCGGAGAGGGATGGAGAGACGAAGAGAGGGTTTAGCACGGTAATGACAGCTCGTTTTACTACAGAGTTCAATTTATCTCCGCCTCCCAGGGAGAAATTAGCCTG
Organism: Novumbra hubbsi; assembly: GCA_016801125.1. NCBI lineage: Eukaryota > Metazoa > Chordata > Actinopteri > Esociformes > Umbridae > Novumbra > Novumbra hubbsi. Next base: position 65,805 of record JACXGK010000633.1, read on the forward strand.
GGGTCCACTGTAAAGAATGTCAGGGAAATTTACAGGCTCTGTGTGCGGTGGTCTTTCTGGTCTCCATTAGCGGGAGGTGAGACATTAATGGACAACCCGGGCCTTTGGACACACAGGTCCATTCTACAGCCGACCCTAAACAGGCAGGCCACGATAAAGGAACGACTCATGAAGTGACAATCGGGTGTCTGTCCACCGTTCCCACAGGGCGACAAACCACCCGAACGCGCACGAAGATCCAACGCGAGTCGGACCAGCTCCTGCTCAACCGGGCCGGGCAATATTTGGCATAGTGCGTCTCGAACCGTCCTTACTGGATGCAAACAGGTTAGCGAGATGTTTCGATAGGTACATTCTGCTCATCCTACATAGTCTGTAGAACACTAACCGTAAAGGACTCTAATGGCCTGAACCCGGAACCTTTGCGGTGCTTGCTGAGGTACACAATGTTCATGTAACTGAAGCGCCCATTAGACAGGGGACGTCGTCAGGGCAACGACTTCTCGACACTGTGGGGACACGCGAACTGTGTGCCGTAGCGGGGTACGGACTCACCTTAACGTAGGCGGTGTACTGCTGGCAAGCCTCTCTGTTGATGTCCAGAGAAACCTGGCTGGCCACAGAGCTGATCTGAGCGCCGTTGTGAACAAAGTAGACCCGAGAGGGCTGGCTCCTCTGTCTCATCTCCACGTCCGCTGTCAGGTTATACATCAATTCTGGAGGCAGAAAGAGATAAATGGAGTAGGAAGAGGGACACATGGGATAGTTTGTGCAAAGTCCTCTCAATTAACACGGTTTAAATAAAACGTGTTAGTAAATTCATGCAGAAGCACGGAGGCGAGGGCAATGTCTGGCCCCCGGAATAGTAACTCGCCCTACAGCACCTCTCAGAAGTGGCTGTGTTAAAGTGTGTTTAAGTTAGGACAAGCATTCATCACTTCCCCCTTCAAGACACGCTAGTACACACACACCCACACAAACAGGCACACACTCGAATGTCATTTCGAAGAGTGAACCCATGTGCTAAACACAAGGATTATCAATCATCTTAGATAATGCAGACATAAGCACACTACCAAATATGAACACTTTCAGACGGACTTTCAAAACAAGAACTCGACTCCCTCAGCGGAGTCCACTTGAGTCAGGGACACTGTTCCAACATGTCCCACCCGCGATCTCCATTCACGTGACGTTAATTTCATCATTCCAAAAATAAACAAATGCACAAACAAATAGCGTTTTTTACCCAGCGAGAAATCCCTTTGTCGTGGGAACTAAACTAAAAATATCTCACACTGGCACAGAAACAAGTCCGTCCGCGGCAACAACGGACGTTCGACGGCGAACGCCGCGTTATTTACCGGGTCAACAACCCTGTCGGTGAGTTCATAGGCGTTCCAGGTCAGCCAAAGCACCGAGCGCATGCACGCGTTTCGTCCGGCGCGACTTTGTTTCTGGTGTCATTTAGTAATTGCATTCGCATACTATGTATAGTATGATGTTTGGAATTTTCGTACTGTACTTTTGAAATGAAACTGCTTTCAGCATCACTGTTGGGGTCTTAATGGGATCTTACCGTCATAAACATAATGTCGAACACGTGCGTGACCGGCAGTAACTACCTCAGAGGGGTGTCGTCCAATAAAACGGCGGGAGGGACAGCAGCACACACACCAGTCACATTCAGAAAGTAGCGTCTGTGTTTGTGTCTGTGTGTAAGGGGAACGGCCTTCCATGACCTAACGCTGCCAGGCGGAAACAGGGGGGCGTTGGGCCCTCATTACCGTCCCAGGGGGTAGTCACCTAAATGAACACTCACTCACACACTCGCACACACACACGCATGGATGCGGACACACCAACACACCACGGGCGTTGTCACCAAACAGAAACAACCAAGGTGCTGCAGTCAGTTAGCCAGTCCGACTTTCCAGGGGTCTTGCCAAACAGCAGAGAACAGAGAAGCCTTATTCCTGCTGTTGGGCCCGGATCTCGTTATGAAACAGCAGGCCGCTTCCCTGTCCAGGGGGCGCCACTACCCCCAAAGCCGTCCCCGGAGGGAGTAATACATTTGCCTCGCACCCAGAGACATCGCACAGAAGGAGACTTTGTCAAATGTTGGGAGCCAGAAAAGAGGGCAGGGAATTTGAAGGACATAGGTGTGTATTTGTCATTCATACATTCAAATTCGAGTTTGAAAGCTAGAGTTCTCTTTTTTTCTCCATCCTACCCCTGATAAAGCACAATGGGTTATCTGTATGTAACTATGAAACAGAAACAGATGACATCGACTATCCCAACACTATACAATGACCTCAACTAAACGGTCAACTAGGACCCCGCCTCTATGGACTCATGGGAATCAATGTGCTTTGGTTGTTCGTCTGTGAGTTCAGCCTGGTCTCAGACCGATGGTGTTGTATATCCGTCATGGTTATACTAATAGTTAGAACACCCAAACAGATGTGAACCCTGTTGTCCTCACCTATCTGTCCTGGCAGGTGTTTCCCTCTGAAGACCAGGCAGACTGTAGCATTAAAGCAGTTGAGATGCTGTGGGCCCTCGTGACACTCAGGCACAGTGATGTTGATAGAGACAGGGAGGTATATGAACACATCCACGGTGATCACAGGCCGAGACCTAAAGTCCAAATACAACCCACTGTGAATAAACCCTCAAACAATATAATACAACACACTGTGAATAAACTTTCAATCAATATAATACAACACACTGTGCATAGACCTTCAATCAATATAATACAACACACTGTCAACAGACCTACAGTAAATATAATACAACACACTGTCAACAGACCTTGAATCAATATTATACATCACACTGTCAAAAGACCTACAGTCAATATAATACAACACACTGTCAACAGACCTTGAATCAATATTATACATCACACTGTCAACAGACCTACAGTCAATATAATACAACACACTGTCAACAGACCTACAGTCAATATAATACAACACACTGGCAATGGTCCTTCGCCGTTTGTTGATTGAACAAAGCCTGTATCCGTGCATCATAAATGCATTCCAGCTAAAAATACAACCACTCACCTTAACAACACAACACTATCAGACATGAATGCACCAATGGTGATATCTGCAAAGGCAAGACAGATGAGGTCAATGAGAGAAGCCTGGGTTGGTGTGGATTCATTTGGCTCTCTGACGATGTGGCTTAAAACACAACGGCTATCAGTATCAACAAAGTGCTTATATGTTGTTTTTTTCTACTGCTCTAGCTGTAAGTGTCTACTGTTATTGCGGAATGCGTTCAGTAGCATGACTCAGGGACACGAGGCTTAGCGACGGACCGGTAACCACTCAGCAACAGGCAAAGCCGGGAAAAGAGGCAACAATATTGACAATGTCTTCGGACGTTCCCTAAATTGTCAGGCGGTTGTTTCTGAGTTTGTGTTGTTTATTTGCTTGACTAAATTCGACCAAGTGGTTATTTCAAAAACTTTGGTCAGTCGGACAATGACGTGAAACTGTGATGAAGGCTTGTCATGGTAACGCCACTGTCTATGCTGTGTCACCGGTGATCTAAGGTTTAGCCGGATGGTACCTGGGTATCCATTGCCATCCATGTCCACGTTGCCCGAGATTGATTGGCCAAACATCTGAAGGGTAGGATTAATGCTTCGTCCAGATAGTCTCTGCAGGAAATAGCATACAACATTAGAAACACAAATACACACAAACACCATTTCCACCATAACAGACCAGTGTTACTCCCACCATAACAGAACGCTGTGTCTGTTACTGCAACCATAACAGACCCCTGTCTGTTTCTTAATATCCCAACAACACAGAAGGGAGCAATGGTTTTAGAGGGAAGTGGACGGTAGTTTAAGGGTCATAAGTACAATAGTGCAATAAGGCTCTGATCAAAAGTAGTGCACTATATAGCCGGCTACTTGGGGCTCAATGTTTTTTCATGTAGTTAATATCCACCATGGGGATCCTTTCTTCTGGGCTACTGGCTAATGAAAATACCCTCCAGTGTGTGTGTGTGTGTACGTGAGTGGAAAATCTCTTCCCAGGATAACATTACCACCTGGGTCTTTATGACATGATAATCAGATGTTGATCTCCAAATGACACCCTATTCCCTAAGAAGTGCACTATATTTAACCAGGGTGCATAGGGATTAGGGTGCCATTATACACAGGGAGTGATGCTGCTCCTACGTCAACACAGATGGAGCTGGGATGTTATCCTCGTTGCTAACACAATAACGTGTGTGTTTTTGTGGGTGGGTGGGAGTTTGTGTGTTTGTGTGTGGGTGTGACTAAATTAGATATTAAAAACAGATGAGGCTGATGATTTGGTTGTTGATGTCTCCCACACATGGGACATAATGTCTCAATTGGCTTGAGTTGAATTGTCTGTTCGTGTTCCAGTCTCCCTTCCATTTATTAAAGTCTACTGCAGTGTAAGTCGCTTCTTTTAAACCACTATCTTGCAACTCAGCAGCCATTTAGCTTACATGTTGTCCCACATAGAAAACAAATACTTGTTCAACAGCTAAAAGAATACATTACAATTGAGTCATGCGTATTGTATTTAATCCAAACATTTTGTTCTTCATAAATCTATAGGTGCATTGACTCCATTTGAAATTGGGATATTTTCTTAATAAACGTTTTACATTTATGTGATTGAAATTTAGATCAGTAGAAGGATTGTTGTCCTCTCATGGGTTGTCTAACCATGGCAAAGTCTTTACCAAAGAATATTTGTTGACGATTCCTGTGGCATCTCCATGGTATATATATACTGCTCCACTATACTCCTCTTCTTTGGGTGCTCCTATAGCCACATCTACAGAGAGAGAACAGGACAAACACAGTTACACAGAGTCAGAGAGAGAACAGGATAAACACAGTTACACAGAGTCAGAGAGAGAACAGGATAAACACAGTTACACAGAGTCAGAGAGAGAACAGGACAAACACATGTACACAGAGTCAGAGAGAGAACAGGATAAACACAGTTACACAGAGTCAGAGAGAGAACAGGATAAACACAGTTACACAGAGTCAGAGAGAGAACAGGATAAACACAGTTACACAGAGTCAGAGAGAGAACAGGATAAACACAGTTACACAGAGTCAGAGAGAGAACAGGATAAACACAGTTACACAGAGTCAGAGAGAACAGGATAAACACAGTTACACAGAGTCAGAGAGAGAACAGGACAAACACATACAAACACATATACACAGAGAAGTAGATAATTGCAGAAAGAAAAACCAAGCCTGCATTATATGTATAAATGCTGTTCAATCACTCAGTGTGACCCCATGAAGAAGGGTGTTAGCTTTGCGCCAGGCCATGTTTGGGAAACACGTTGTTATATGGTCTTAATAGTCACTTAAGTGTTGTCAGCGCCCATAACCCCAGTGTGAGACTTCTGTGAGAGTGGAAACAAAAACATAAAGCTGAAGGCAAGAGGATTAACTTTAAAGTAACTTTCCAAAAGACACCCTAATCCCCACATAGTGGACTTACAAGCTAAATACATCTGACAGATACCCCAACATGCTAAATACAACTGATATATAGCCCTACATGCTGAAACACCTGATAGACAAGCCTACATACAGTGATGGATAGCTCTACAAGCTAAATTGCCAACAGTGATAGCTCTACATACAAAATACAGTGGCAGATAGCCCTACATACTAAATACTGCGATGAATAGCCCTACATACTAAATATAGCGATGGATAGCCCTACATACTAAATACAGCGACGGATAGCCCTACATACTAAATATAGCAATGGATAGCCCTACATACTAAATACAGCAACGGATAGCCCTACATACTAAATACAGTGACGGATAGCCCTGCATACTAAATACAATGACCGATAGCCCTACATACCAAATACAGCAATGGATAGCCCTACATACTAAATAAAGCAATGGATAGCCCTACATACTAAATACAGTGACGGATAGCTAAAGACAGCGATGGATAGCGCTACATACTAAATACAGCGATGGTTAGCCCTTCATACTAAATACAGTGATAGATAGCTAAAGACAATGTTGGCTAATTGCCAACAGTGATAGCTCTACATACTAAATACAGTGGCAGATAGCCCTACATACTAAATACTGCGATGAATAGCCCTACATACTAAATATAGCGATGGATAGCCCTACATACTAAATACAGCGACGGATAGCCCTTCATACTAAATACAGCGACGGATAGCCCTACATACTAAATACAGTGACGGATAGTCCTACGTACTAAATACAGAGATGGATAGCCATGCATACTAAATACAGCGATGGATAGAGCTACATACTAAATACAGCGATGGATAGCCCTGCATACTAAATACAGCGATGGATAGCCCTACGTACTAAATACAGTGATGGATAGCCCTACGTACTATCTACAGCGATGGATAGCCATGTATGCTAGATACAGCTGAATGGGCACCATTGAGCCACTGCCTGTGCCTGCTGGGTGGCCATTAGAGGCAATAACAGAAGCCCCTTAAGCGTCTGTCAAACTGAGAGACAATGAGAGACGGATGAAAGCAGAAAAATAGCCTCCAGTCTTCCTTATCCTTTGCTTTCCAATTTGACACACCAAGCCAAGAAAAGCCTTCTTTAGACTATGCCAGTGATTGCCAGGACAAATAGTGTCTGTTTGTGTCTCACTGTGTGTGTACTTGTGCAATGTGTATAGGTATGAGTGAAAAAGGTTCACGCTCTCCGTAGATCCCCCTCACTAAAGGGTAACTGAAAAAGATTTCCTGTGAGAAAAAAACTTTTCACTAGCCCACGTATAACAAACGTTTGCTTGCATCACCATGTTCAATATTGTGAAAAAAACACTGTTTGGCTTGGATGTATCACATTCCACAAAATTAGCCACTAGATTGGCTCATTTCTCAAAAATATAAGCAGGTCTGTGAAGTTTCCCAATTGAACATGCATTTTACACTTGCTAAAACTGAGTTAGTGGATGGACACCCACCTTGGTAACCATCATCATCAATGTCCCCGATTGCAGTAATAGACTCTCCAAAGTGAGCATTGTAGGCATTATCTCCATTTAGGACTCCAGCCTCCTCCATCACCCCCTGGAATGAACAGTCACACAGTGTGATGGAGTGATGTGACAGTCTGGTACTTTAGAAAGGATTATGACCTATGACTATGAGATTTAGCAGGATAAAGTTATAATGTGACACAATCCTTTACTTTAAAGAGAAAGAGATGTGACACAGAGCATTACAGAGGAATGGCATTGATTTAACACAGGGTATTACAGAGGAATGGTTATGATGTGACACAGAGCATTACAGAGGAATGGTTATGATGTAACACATGGTATTACAGAGGAATGGTTATGATGTGACACAGGGCATTACAGAGGAATGGTTATGATGTAACACAGGCCATTACAGTGGAATAGTTATGATGTGACAAAGGGCATTACAGAGGAATGGTTATAATGTAACACAGGGCATTACAGTAGAATGGTTATGATGTGACACAGGGCTTTACAGAGGAATGGGTATGATGTAACACAGGGCATTACAGAGGAATGGTAATGATGTAACACAGGGCTTTACAGAGGAACGGAGCTGATGCAACACAAGGCATTACATCAGAATGGTTATGATGTAACACAAGGTATTACATCGGAATGGTTATGTTGTAACACAGTGCATTGCAGAGGAATGGTTATGATGTGACACAGGGCATTACATCGGAATAGTTATGATGTGACACAGGGTATTATATAGGAATGGTTATGATGTGACACAGGGCATTACAGAGGAATGGTTATGATGTGACAAAAGGCATTACAGAAGAATGGTTATCATTGAACAGAAGGGTTTTCACCAATACTATAAATGGAGAACAGCTACAAAGTGATAGCTGGGGGATTGTTATATGGGGGGATTGTTATAAGTAACGTATTACTGAAAATCTCCATCTTATAGTTTTGGCTTTACTTTACAGATGCTTTCAACTTTGTTTAGTTAACTGACCGACAATGAAAATTCAAACAACCAAACTTACAGTGTCAACATCATACACTAGCTAGTTACAACATCTTTATGATAACTCAACAAATACATCTGGACCAAACATACACACCAACCTGTACAAAGTAAAATAATCCCTACTGGTAAATCAATAAATATTTAGTTAACCCAAAAGCCAGTCGGACATGAATTGATAAACAATCCAAGTAGGTCATATACACTCTGTCAACACACCACAGTCAGTAGTGTTGATATACGCTCGGTCCGACCCAGGCTGACCAGAGGGCTACAAGTCCTGGGATTCCAAACATCCCGTTTAGAAAACTCGGGAGTCGGGAGGATGTCCTCCATGGTTGTTCCCTCCCGAATCACCAACCGTTTGAGACACCCCGGGACTCCCCAACCCTCCCCAACACAGATCCCGGTTATCCCACTCACATTGCCTTTGCTGAGGTAGACGGAGACCCGCCCCTCGTCCCGCAGGGTGCTGTACATGGGCGCTCCGACGAGCAGGTCTGACAGGCCGTCCCGGTTCAGGTCAACTGCACACAACGAGGAGCCAAAGTAAGACCCCATCTGGAACCAAGCAGAACCACAGAGCCAGGCAGACAGCATTGGGTAAGTGCAAGTACTCAGGGCAACGATGTTCTTTGGTTCGGCATCTTCAGTTGTGCTTTAAGCATTTTATTTGTCATTTCTTTCTATCGCATACCTCCCCGGATTTTGTACAGACATAAACGATCACTGATGATATGAAAACAAACAGCTTTTCAATGATGATGTTATTTAGTATAAACTCGTCATGTAAATAGTATGTGTATTTATTGTCTTATTAACCACAGGGGAAATTCTCTATGAGATGAAAATATGCTGTATATATTCGTAACTGTTCTATTTCATTTATAACTGCCCGTTCCTTTTAATTGTGCTATTTTTCATTGCAAAATGTGTTTTTCTTTCCTCAGTGTCCTTCACAATCTGATTGGATTCAAGTTCCCTTTTATATCTCTACCAATAACAAAGGAAGATTTACAAAACTTAAGCTCTTAATTTACCAGCGATCACTTTTTTATTTCCTATTAAAACCATGTTAAATGTCCTTTCTATCTATCTGGCTTCTGGCCAAACTCAGGACGTGTCCAACATTGCAGCATATATACTGTACAGTGTTCTGACCAGAGCTCAACTGATAAGGTGCCATTTTAATAGGATGCCATTTGAAACACGTCCTCCCGCTTCCCTGAACTCCCCACCCACCTCCACCATTACCCTGCAAACACTTGACTTGAACAGATGAAAACAGTGTATTACTTCTGAGGAAAGTAAAGGGCCTAGCACGCTTCAACTGCAACAGCTATGTGTAGTCTGGGACACATCGCCTGCTTTCCCAGACTCAGATTAAGTCTGAAGGCGCTCCATTGAGCATGCTATCAAGTGCAGTGCCAGGCATGAGGCCAGGAAACCAGTAGATTATCACTCAAGTGTAGGCCTGCGTTATTTCTGATAACAACGATTGCTCACAGATGGTAAAGGTGATCCAGATCAACAGGCCGGGAATTGAATAACAATACGAGACTCGTGCAGTAATGGCTAAACGTCAAACAGTTTACCGGGGACGTTATTTCTGCCACGTACCATGTTCCCTGAGGCTTGAAAGATCTTCACCAAAGACACACCGTCAATTCTGAATATATATACCTGGAGATAGATGATGAAAAAACAATGTATGATACGGTAGTAAAGTATTATGTTCAAAATCTATGGGTGTAATGGCAAGCATCTGTGTTAACGTAACATGTTAATAATCAGCATTACATTATTCAATTCAGAGTCATAGGATGGCCTCTGGTTAAGAATCAGGCCCACGACCCTCCCATCAAAAGTGTTCTTCCCACTGTCTCCAGCCAATAAAGCAAATAAGCCTAAAACACGCTGTGTCTTTAAAACATTTTTGTTAATTATTTCATTCAATACAGTGTAAAATATATTCAATATTGACAAAAAAACCCAAATGATGTTCTTTCTCAAGGAGACCCTTCTAGAACATACTTTCCCCCCTCCACTGTGTTGTGGGGCTCCCGCCGCCACATCGATAACGTTAGGAGAGGAGAAGTGTCCAGCAGTCACCCCATAGCCTAGAGACGGACAGACAGAAACAGACAGAGCATATAACGGGATTATTCGGAACAGACTCAGTCAGATCTGCACGTTCAACACAAGGAATTTGCTACCATTTTTGCTACCAAGTTTTCTTAAAATAAATTTTACAGAGTTATTTGAAGTATAAAGCATTTTATGGCAGCTGTTAAGAAACAGATGGCTTTTAAAAATTCAACTTACTGACAGACAGACAAAGAAAGAAAAAGAAAGAAAGACTGAATGACAGACTAATCAATTGATCAACCAAAGAATACAGTATGTACCTAGATAGCTGTATCTGTGGGAGTCAACGTCGTCTTTGTTGGGGTTGTAAAAGGTGTTGGAGCTCAGGTTGTAGACCTTGACTGTTCCAGTCCAGTAGTATGATCCTGGAGCTCCCATAACCACCAGCTCCTGAAATGATCACAGAGAGACCATACATCCAGCACCATTAAAAATGACCACAGACGGACCATACATCTGGCACCATTAGAAATGACGACAGACGGACCATACATCTGGCACCATTAGAAATGACCACAGACGGACCATACATCTGACACCATTGGAGACAAAAAACAAACGTTTGGAAAACAACGCTAAATTAGCTTCCCAGGCCTTTTTTGCGCTGTCTACCAACACAATACATATTTTGTCAGTGTAATACTGCACACATTTAGAACCAGACTATATACTTGCACAGACCCCAACCACAACCATTCATCCATGTTAGGGACATCGGAGGCAGCTGGCTACAGGGACAGAGAGAGGGGATTCACAGGTGTAGTTGAGGGAATAAACATGCCATTGGGGGTGAATCTCTGGCTAACCGATGGCCACAGACCACATTGTATTCTCTAACTACGGCTAACCACACACCACCCCCGCTGTATGGTAGCAGTATGTTTTCTTTAGGTCTTCAGGGATTGCAGTCTGAGCCCGAATGAGAGTCATGGCTTGGAAATGACTTTAAAAGGGCATGGATGGCATCCCAAATGGCATCCCCTTCCCTGTTTAGTGCACTACCGATGTCAATGGATCTCAGGTACAAAGTTGTGCGCTAGAAATTAACCCATTCGGTTCAGTGTCTGGTTGTTGTTTTTTTGCAGCATGGAATGAAAATTAATACGGGCACATTACAATAAAATTTTAAGCAAAATTTGTTGCTGTCAAATATGATACCTTAAAATAACATTACACGCCAAGATTCAATATGAGGATTATGTTGACATCTGATCTAGAAATATTCATTTTCATCTAACAATAAAACAGGCCTTTTCCTGTCCTTAAGTCACAGCTATGATAACAACACTGACAGTTTGTGTCTCATACCACACATTTTAAGAAAATAACAGCCACAGGAAAATATGCAAACAGTGATAACTTCAAGTCATTGACTTTGGACTGACTCCAAATGTTCTTTCAGTGGTCTCGACTTTGTTACAAAACATAAAAAGTGTAATGGAATGACAAGAATGTATCTTTTGAGAAAGTAAACAAACATCTGTAGTACTTGATCTGAAGATAACACTAGATTCTGGAAGGTCTGACTGTTGTTTGATTTGAGAATTTCAGAAGGTTGTCCTGTAATCTGTGAAAAACTAAACTACTAAGATATTTTATTACAGTTCAGAGGCAAAAGGTTAAGAATAACAGTTGTGTATTTTTTTAAACACAATTTTTCTTCAAATCTATCAGATTCCAAAAATCTGTTCTGAAGCTTTGTTGATTTACACACTCTTTGGGATTGCATAAAATATGTTTTTGGGGGGTAAATATCATTGTGACCTGATTGTGATATGCTCATCTGTATTGGGTAATATTTTCCCATTTCCTAAAACGTTTAACCCTGAACTGTGGGAAGATGGATTCCCCTAAAATATAAACGAAATTCCAAATGCTTACTATTAAACTGAGTGATAATCAGGTTGGATGCCAGGCTAAGGTTAGAGACAGTATTGGGTAACAAAGTAAAATTATGAGTATTTAATCGAAACTGCTTTCAATAGACAGATAGACCCGCTTCTAAGATGGGGATTTAACGGACAGACATAGATAGATGTGGTTCTGGGCTGGGTTTTAATGAACAGACACATGGACCTTGTTCTGGGATGGGGTTTTAACAAACAGACATAGGTAGATCTGGTTCTGGGCTGGGTTTTAATTAACAGACAAATGGACCTTGTTCTGGGCTGGGGTTTAATTAACAGACAAATGGACCTTGTTCTGGGCTGGGGTTTTAATGGACATAGAGATGGACCTGGTTCTGGGCTGGGGTTTTAATGGACAGACAGATGGACCTGGTTCTGGGCTGGGTTTTAATTGACAGACAGGTGGACCTTGTTCTGGGCTGGGGTTTTAATGGACAGATAGATGGTCCTGGTTCTGGGCTGGGGTTTTAATGGACACAGAGATGGACCTGGTTCTGGGCTGGGGTTTTAATGGACAGACAGATGGACCTGGTTCTGGGCTGGGTTTTAATGAACAGACACATGGACCTTGTTCTGGGATGGTGTTTTAACAAACAGACATAGGTAGATCTGGTTCTGGGCTGGGTTTTAATTAACAGACAAATGGACCTTGTTCTGGGCTGGGGTTTAATTAACAGACAAATGGACCTTGTTCTGGGCTGGGGTTTTAATGGACAGAGAGATGGACCTGGTTCTGGGCTGGGGTTTTAATGGACAGACAGATGGACCTTGTTCTGGGCTGGGTTTTAATTGACAGACAGATGGACCTTGTTCTGGGCTGGGGTTTTAATGGACAGATAGATGGTCCTGGTTCTGGGCTGGGGTTTTAATGGACACAGAGATGGACCTGGTTCTGGGCTGGGGTTTTAATGGACAGCCAGATGGACCTGGTTCTGGGCTGGGTTTTAATTGACAGACAGATGGACCTGGTTCTGGGCTGGGGTTTTAATGGACAGATAGATGGTCCTGGTTCTGGGCTGGGTTTTAATTGACAGATAGATGGTCCTGGTTCTGGGCTGGGGTTTTAATGGACAGATAGATGGTCCTGGTTCTGGGCTGGGTTTTAATGGACAGATAGATGGTCCTGGTTCTGGGCTGGGGTTTTAATGGACAGATAGATGGTCCTGGTTCTGGGCTGGGGTTTTAGTCTACAGTCAGATGGACCTGGATCTGGGCTTGGTTTAATATTACAGAGAGATGGAACAGGTTCTGAGCTGGGTTTAAAGTTACAGAGAGAAGAACCAGGTTCTGGGCTGGGGTTTTGGGTTCTGCTGCTGCTATGTGATAGTGATGCTGCACAGACGGGAACACAGAGACAGATCAGCACTTTGAGGTATCTGGGGGTTGGTGTTGGATCCACTAGTATCTGTAAGGTATGGTAAGAGCAGTGGTGTTACTGACCCGTGGCGGATCAGAACAGAACACTGGATTGCTCGGCAAATAACTCAAGTCAAATAATTGGATCAAACTTTAATGGACTGGCACTAGTTTAAAGAACACACTCCCCTTTGACACGTCCTCACATCAATCCGCCCCGGCCTCAGCACAAAGAAAATGGCCATGTCTTAAATGGCAAACTGCTCCCTATGCAGTGCTCACACAATTTGAGTAGACTGCTATTGGCCCTGGTTGTTTTTGTTTGAGTATGTATGGGCAATAGAGTGGCGTTTGGAATAGAGAACATGTGGTCAAATATTAAACAAGTATCTGGAGAATGTGTGCCCAACCACACTCTGGTATTGAATTATCTGAAGCAAAAAACACATCTTGTGCAAAAAGTCAAGAGAAATCCAACTGTGGAAAAAGTTGTTGCGAATGCAAGAACAAAGGGTTTAGCTGATAGCAGCACTTCCACCGTTGAAGGCGAAGAAGTCTTTGTTTGCTTCTGACACTGTCTCTTCACGGGAGGAACAAGGCTTAGCCTGCAATATATCAAAGAAGTCAAGTAAGGTGAATGTTTCATTCCTATGAAAACAGGAATGAGTGAGGAGACTGTCTGACTGCTTTGGCAGTTATCTGACTGTCTTTCTGTCGGTCTCAGGAAAGATACTGTTACTAATCTGTTTCCCGTCTTAGAATATCCCCTTAAAACTGGCAAAAGTAACTTCTGCTGTAATAGCACTTCTGTACATTTTACTACAGGTGGAACTAAATGCGTTCCGTCAATTCTAACTCCATCAATACATATAATGGAGTAGAATGGCGCTGAGGGTCTGATTACCTGTTTCAGAGCTCATGATGAATACTGCTGAGAGAAATATTGTGCCAAGAGCCGTTTGTGTGCACGTGTGTGTGTGTGTGTGTGCATGCGTGTGCACAACATATTCCAGCTGGAGGGAGCAGCCTTTCAAACAGTGCGGATGACCTAACTGGAACAGAAACACCGGGCAGAATCAAAGTAACACATGTATTAGAGAAATAACAATGGATTAACATGCAGAATGCACTGCGACTGACCTCAGTAAAAACGCCCGCTATCCCCGCTTGGCACGATCCATGCTCTTCCCCGTACATCTTCTTATAGTCTGCAGGGAAAAAGCCCAACCACAAATTATTTTGCTGTGTGCCTGGGCCAGCACTTCTACTCCACGTTTTCCTGCATTCCATACTGAGCTAGTCAAAGTCTTCACCGCCGGCCAAGTAAGAATCTGGAATAGAGGGTAGAAAGTTAGCCCGTCCAAAATGGCACTCTACTCCTTGATTTGATTCCGTCTAGGCCCTGGTTCAAATGAGTGCACTGTATATGGGATAGGGGGCCATTTGGGGTGTAGAATTAAACATCGGGGGGGGGGGGGAAGAAACTACAGATTAAGGCCACATTCAACAAAAGGTCCCACTAGGGGAGACACTCTGCCTCTGAACAATATTGGGTTTGGATCTCTTCATTTCGCACTGTACACATGGTCCCATGTATGGCCTAGTTAAAAAGTGTGTGTGTGAGTGCAGTCACTATAAGAAAGGAAGGAAGTGTCAACCCGCGGGCCAAATCAAGAAATAAAGGCATGCCTCTCGGAGAAGGCTGACTCAATTGGCAAAATCAAAGCCAATAATGTAATGAATTCATGGCTGCTTCCCAAATGGCACAGTATTACCGTTTTAAGACTCTTGTCCGGTGGCCATAGGGTTGAGATCAAGAGAAGGGGCTCAGGTTTAAAACTAGTGGGGTATGAACGGAGTGGGTACGGTGAGAATGCAGTCCATGATACTGGTATAGAACACGCTAGATACGGCCTTGGTTGGTCCAACGGTATTAGCCGCGGCTTCCGGATCAGGTCGTCTACACGGCTGCGTGGGTTGGATTCTGGCCCACTGCTCGTTTCAGAGAAAGCTCTGCCCTGTCTTTCCACATTGTCCTGTCAATTGAAGCATGAAGTGCTTGAAAGACATATCGCGTAATAAGAGAACCTTCTAGGTTACTGTAAATGCACTGAATTCCAAACATAATTGGAGAGCAACATATTTTGTCGCTCCGTATTCCAGCAATTTGGTTCAAGTGATTAAATAACTATAATATCTTCAATCTGTCATCATTATTCTAGTCTACAGTTTAGTGATTTGCGATTTCAATCATAATGAATATAATTAGACGCAAAGGGAATAACTGGGAATACTCTAGAACATCAAAAACAGTTGCGGTCTACCCCATTGTACAACTGTATATTGTTCTTAACTGATTCACCTTGTTTAAACAGTGAAATATAAGTAAAGTGAAATAAATGCATACATTTAGAGAGAAATGATTCCGAAGCACCTCGAAGAACACCACACCACATAAGTTTCTCTATGTCCGCCCCTCTTAAAATAAATGTTTTCCTAGGGAAATCATCGCAGGGGGAATACACATACTGACTCTTTACCTCGCTCGGTTGGACCCAAACAATGACTGTGTGTATGTGTTTGCTTTGTGTGTGTGTGTATTGTCCTTCATCAGGACATCCAAATGTGTGTGTGTGTGTAAGTGTGTGTGTGTCCTTGGAATCCCAAGGTGTCGTTTCCGCCAGACAGAACTCTCATATTTCCCTCTTGAGCTGGTTCGGGAAAGGCAGAGGGAAAACACTAGAATGCTCTCAGGGTGCCAGCTAGCCTTTAAAGCCTGGATATCAGCCAGGGGTCTGGTGGTGTGTGTCTACATGCGTGCCTGGACTGTAATTATAACTCAATCAATCTGGGAAAGACGTGTGCCATGATCAACTCCCTGCACTGTTTAACCCGGGGACATACACAGCTGAAAAACACACACCTACACACAGATGAGCATAGATGGAACATGCACGTCTTGAACAGAACCTATAACAGTATTCTTATGAAGGTAGTGAACTTCGCTAAAGTCTATCTTTAAGTTGTGTGCAATGGGAGTTTATTTGCCCAAAGGAAGAATTCAATTGAAATCAATTTGGAAACATTTGATTTTGCATTCAGCAACCTTGACCCAGCCACTGTTGCAGATTAGGGAATACAAGAAAGTTTCCCTTTCCACATTGTTGAAAAGGAAAATATGTTGTGGTGTTTTCGCATTTGTACAAACATCAAAACAAAGCGTTACGCTCTATTTGGGTACGAGACACACTGGGCTTACAGAGTAATGGTCGACGTACCTGATGAGAAACACAACAAACTCGTACATGTGTGGAAGTTATGTTTGATGTGTCCTTTAAGTCACCTGTGGGGAACAGCTGACCAAATAAATCCTGCACAGGGTTGGCCTACAACAGGCTGCTTATGGAATGCTGTTAACTTCATCCTGGCTATCAACAAGTGGTGGAAAAGGCATCCTGGCCCACACGCCAGACCCATTACGAGGGTTTCCTGGTGACGTTCATATCTCCTCCAGAGGGACACATGCTATCAAAGACATGCTGTCTCACCGATAACGTTTTATATAATCTGTGCTGGAAGTGAAAGACAAGACATTTCCGGTTCTCTATCGAGGCAAATGCCGCTTCATGTTAAAACACATGAGCCCCAACATTGACACTAATGAAAAAAAACGAAAGCAGCGATAATTTTGCTGGGGAACGACGGGAAGCCTGTTCACGAGTAATCTGACTGGAATTGTCAGGCGGCTGTAACATGTGCAACTGAAGTGGAGCTCAGATAAATCTGGCATGGGCTAGTGGACCTAAAGCTGGCTTCTGCTGTAGTTGTGGCAGATACCTGAGTGATCATGGAGGCTTCCGTTACATTTGAGGAAACATCTCTTCCAACACTGAAAACCACACATCTTAATATCAACCAGAGGCATCTGGTGCAGCACCTGGTATAGACTCAAGCTACAGGGAAAACGCACTGCTCTGAACTGTGCAGAACACGCTGTCTGCCATTCACAAAATCCCAATGCCGCTATTGATGACAACATTAATACTTTCATTAATATAAAGGCGAGGATCGCTGTCCTACAAACAAAGTTACCATTTAGCACGTTGGCAACATGCAAGTTCCCCACAAGTGAAATGTAATAAAGTAGTAGCTCATGTTGATGCTTTTTGTGCAAAGCCCTGAACATTTCCAGACATGTGACAGGGAGGTGCTCATTCAAGATGGAGACTGCTAATTTGACTGTTTCAAGGAACAAACCTTTTCTAACAGGCTGGAAAGGTACTAGACAAACATAGAAATGAAAAGCCACTGTTATCTGTGCAAACTTGTGGTACTGATATTCTAGATCATTGGCCATGTTCACTGGCCAGTATGTAGCCTTCAAATTGCAGGTCTACATTATTAAAGGGTTAAGCGGCTGGTGAGGTAACGAGCTGTGTCAGGCATGCAAGGAGGCGTTATCTGCGCCACTAGAAGTCCTCACATGCAGAGCTACCGTGGAAATAGTTAAACTTTGGTGGCCTCAAGTAAAGTATTTTGTGCGTTGTACTGTACCTTCGTAACAGGGTATCAAGGGTCTGGTTCGGCCCTGTAGAGTTGGAGGGATGATGGAACAGTAGCCATGGGGAAGAATGTGCTCAGAGTCATAGTAGACGTTCTTCCAGCGGTGGGCACAGGCCTGTAACAAGACACAAGGGGAGATTTGTACATTTAGACATATTTGTTCAATTCCTTGGACATTGGAATTCAAAATGTTTAATCAGGTACTTACAGTGCCCACCATAAGCTTTGGGACAGTGAGTCAAAATGTACATGTATGAGGCAAAAGTACAGCCTGTCACTTTTTATTTCCAACTGAATGCTGGAGTGAAAATGGCACGATCTACTGTTTGCAGAATACTTCAGCATAAAAATTGCAAAGGCTGCACTGCAAAATGCAGCTCTCTGAGAACAAAAAGGCCAGATTGAAATGTTCTGAAAAGCACAGTGATTAGCCCCAAAAGTTTTAAAACGAGACAAAAGAGATGCCCTTTATCAAAGTGATGGGAAGGCAAAACTGTGGAGAACAAATGGAACTGCAGATGATCTTAAGAATATCATAATATTTATTGCTAATGTAAAAACGATAACGGCAGCAGCAGAATTAAATCAGAAGTGTACAGAAGCACCTTGACTAGCATCTTTACATGAAAACGCCATCAGACTCATTGGGCGGCTATTCACAATGCAACTGGACAATGACCCCCAACACATGCAAATGGAACCAAGAAGTTCATCCCAGGGGAAAAGTGGAACATTTTAGACTGACCAAGTCAATCTGCTGATTTAAATCTAACCAAACATGCATTTCAACTAATGAAGAGGAGACAAAATACAGAATCACCCCCAAAAAAACAGCAGCTGAAAAAGAAAGCAGCAAAGGCTTGGCAAAGCTTCCTAAAGTTATATCCTAGAGATTTGCAAAAGAAATAGCAGCTTTCATACTTTTTACATTTGCTTTAAGTTGAATTGTCCCAATACGTATGGTTGTGTAATATGTGGGGATAGAACTCTGAAAGTGCAGTTATTCTTAGTTAATAAAACAAATATGGGTTGAAACAAAAAGAAACAAACAGTGACAGTCTGTACTTTTGACTCATATTAATCTTTTCATAATATTTTCATATTATGAATTATGTGTCCAGCAAAAATAGCCCTGTATGTATAAACAAACGTCGTTTTCACTTGAGTTTGCTTTAGCCAATTTACAAGAAATGTCAAAGTGGATATCACAAACTTCAGAAGTCTATTAAGTAGGGTTAACCCACTCGGAGGGAATATTAACCTGGTTCATGTACAGTAGCAAGGGTCTATGTACCCGCAAATTTTGGCCCTTTTCCTTGATTTCCAATACAACTACTCAGTTTTATAACACCGGAAGTATACATACCCACTTCAAAGAACCAGTACTACTAAGGTTTAGTTTCTCTGACAGAATAATGTCCATTGTCGTACGAGCTGATGTCCTCTCAGATCGGTTAAGAGTTTCAGCCGCACACACACAGAGACCGTACAGACGCAACATTTACAGAGCATCTCACAGGGCTTTTGAGTAGGGTCAGGTGATTCGGCACATGGACCACAAAAATTGTCCTAGTCCAGCAATCCTAGTCCGAGATGCTCCATCGCTACACACAATACCCAGCCACATCTGCCAGGCAGCCGGTCCTCTCCTCCCGCAGGGAAACGTGAGTCCATTCAGATGTGATCAAAACCAATGTCAGCAGGCTGTCCTCGACCGGGGCCGGTACATGGACACGTGGCTCAGTCTGTTATCACCAAGCCTGCTGGGCGGTTTCAAATAACTACTTCATCAAACTGCGACAAATGTCGGTTTCAAACTATATTATTATATATTAATAATGTGGACAGATATATTTTTCTGTCAATTTTTCCTCTACCAGACGGTGTACAAGATCGGATGCTAAAACCATCGACAACCTGTCAACTGTGACTCTGTGACCCGTCAACTGTGACTGATAGCGTTGGGGTTTCTGTTGGATATAGAGACGGCTAGACTGTTGAGCTATAAAGCATCTGTTAGGGAACTCACCGAATAAAGTGTTACTCCTAAACCTCTAATGAGTCATGGACAACAGCAGTTGGATGTGGTGCAAACATCACAATTTACTACTTCAGCAATGAACCGAAAAAAAGACATGGACGTAGAAGCCTCCAACTCCCCTGAGGTGGGAGGCTTATCAACAACATATATTTAAACGCACAGACACCTGCCAGCCGTGTTTAGTCTCTCTTCACAAGGCCAGGAAACGCTACAGTACCAGTGGCCTTCTACTCCGTCTATCTCAATGTGGGCTTATAGCCTTTGAAAAGTGTCCTTCGTCTAAACCCTAACCCTGGATGCCTCCGGCCTGTCCAGACCTTTTCAGGGCCACAGAACCTCCCCAAGGGCCAAAGACAAGCTTCGGGGGTCAAAGGAGGAGGTTGGGTGCCTCGATTAACCCACCGCTGGGTAGCAGAGTTTAGCCTTTTTGTAAAGGAACGTTAGCAGACCACCATCAAACAGAACTGAAGTGTAAACAAAGCCAACCAGCTGCCTTCCAATCAGGGAGTAAAGCTCTATCACATGTAGGAACCCTGGTAGAGAGACACAGACATATTAACACGTCAGGGAGTACTACGACAAACAGTCGGTCTGATGGTTGAGGTGTATTCAAATCAACAGCTTAACACAACGACGGAAGCATGCATAGTTTTCCGCAATCTCCAAACAGAACCGCCACAAGAAAACAGACACAAACATCGGAACCCTTTCAAAGTGCACAAGCACACACAGAGTTGCACACAAATATAACAGCATTAAACAAATAAGGATATTGCAAAAATAAACAAGCAAAAGCTGTGTTATGAATATAAATCACTTGGAATTTCGTCCACTTATCCATCTCAAAACAGCGAGCTAGCATTATTGCCAGTAACAAGACAGAAAGGAATATTTTGATTTAATGAACATCTGGGACTTCCCTCTGTGGTTCATGGTGAAACATGGTGGAACAATGATCGTAGTTTCAACCCGGCTAGTTTTACGAGCATACATGGCTTGTGGTATACAATTGCTTACATATTGAGGTATTTTTACCTCCTCATTTTAAGTTCTTGGAAATGATAGACACAGCCCCATCGTCCCCAACTCACCCAGTAGCTTACGCGTTCACGCGCGGCGTTTTGTTTTGGCTCACATCAGTTGAATGCTTTTAAAACGGACGACAAACATTAGGAAACGCGATCAGGGCGACAGCGTGAGCTTTGAACTCACCAGTACTTTTCCATTGGGTTTGTCTTGCCGGGCCAGGCTCACCCCCATCCACTCGTCATCCCGGTCTCCCTGGCACGTCTTCCCACAGACCTCCCTGGGTTTGTTCCCTGCAGGAGACAGGCAGAAGGCCACAGTGTGTTAACACTGACGGTTGCACGTGGGGTTAACAAAGAACACGTCTTTACTATTTTCTAAAAGCCAACACATGAAAGGGACAGCCGGTGGCAAGTTTTATACAGTTATTCTCATACAGATCTTTCTGTTTGCCGATGGTGCAGAAGTGTTTCGGTGAACTTTGGTCCCATGATAAGTGAACGTACCTTGAAGTCTTTCAATGTAAAAATGCCCTATTTAATTGGGCACAGGAGAGGGTAGTGCCCAAAACACGAGTCGCATGAAAAAACTTGCAAAGCGTTTGTTTTGGCAGAGATGAAAATATCTTTAATACATTTTTAAAGGATCATCAGTATGGTTTTCTAGTATGATTAGATTTATGCCTTTTTTTGCTGAAAATGAAATAAAAACAATATAACATGACAGAAAATAATGGTGGTTAATGGCATTTGTAATGGCATATAAGGTGCCATATGTAAAATATCACATTTATATGAGGTTTACAACTGAACATTCTGAGGTTTACTACTGAACAGTGAGGTTCACTATAAAATAGTCTTACTATGAGGTTCACTATTAAAAAGCCTTAAAATTAGGTTAAATATGAAATTGTCTCTGAGTTACTGAGTTTTACTATGAAATGGTCTAACAGTGATTTTCACTATTAAATAGTCTTAGAGTGAGGTTCACTATTTAGTAGTCTAACAGTGATTTTCACTATTAAATAGTCTTAGAGTGAGCTTCACTATTTAGTAGTCAAACAGTGATTTTCACTATTAAATAGTCTTAGAGTGAGGTTCACTATTTAGTAGTCTAACAGTGATTTTCACTATTGAATAGTCTTAGAGTGAGGTTCACTATTTAGTAGTCTAACAGTGAAGTTTACTATTAACAAGCTTTTCAGTGAGGTTCATCATTAAACAGTCTTACAGTGCTGTTCACAATTAAATAGCGAGGGAGGAATGGTTGAAACACAAGCTTAACCTATTTCCTATAACCTTTATATTTACTACTTGTGACCAGGGCCCATAAAGTTGTGGTTAAAAGTAGTGTTTGAATAATGTGTCATTTGGGGACATTGTAGAATACTGTGCCATTTGGGGACAGTGTCTTTGTGAAAGGTCATCCCACCCTGTTTAATCATTACAGGATGTTTAGCAGAACTCTACACCGAAAGAGCTGGCCAGCTATTTCATGTTTGCCAACAGATAAAAGTGGCTCAGATAATGTCCTTTGATGGTGCTATTCTGAATGGCTTCTAGACCTCTATTTACTCTGGTTCTCTATGACATTCTTAAACATTGAAGAAGATCTAAAGAACACAAGGAATGTCTGAGAGAGGCTGTCTCCATCCCAAATTATTCAAAACCCTATGTAGTGCACTCCTTCTGAACAGGGCCATGTCTCCAATCCAGAGTATTCCACTACAGGGAATAGGGAGCCATTTGAGTTAAAGGAAGACATAAAACCATTAGTGCCATTAAGACATAAGACTGCAAGTTAACAGTAAACAGCAGTAGGGAAGGAACATACTCATGCACATTACAAGAATTTACTGGTAGAGGAGTGGTGGTCTGGGAGGGGGCATGATCTGGGAGGGATGTGGTCTGGGAGGGGGCAGGGTCTAGGAGGGGGCAGGGTCTGGGAGGGGGCAGGGTCTGGGAGGGGGCAGGGTCTGGGAGGAGACAGGGACTGGAAGGGGTGTGGTCTGGGAGGAGGAGAGGTCCTTCTCACCTTCTCTTTCCTTTCGATCTCTGTCCTTCTGTCCCCATACTTAAGCAACCAGCCTGCAGCATTAGTGCCAAACAATCCTGAGCCCTGAAACTTTCAGTTCCTCAGCTGCCATCTCAGACCACATGCTTGTGTCCCCAATCATATGATAAGCCCTATAGAGTACACTACTATCAACTAGGGTACTTATGGCTCAGTGCACTGTATAGGAAATAGGGTGTAATTTTAGCTGCAGCAACAGCTTGGCTGGAGCAGTCAGTGTAAATATGAAAAGTTATAATTGACGCTATTTCCGGAGTTCATCGCTAATATTTTCTCTGAGACACCCTAGGGCTAAACTCCCTCTGTCTGGAGTGATTCATGGTAGCTTTCTCTCTCGGTGTGAGTGTGTGTCTGTGTGCGCGTGCATGTGGGTGTGAGAGAGAGTGGGAGAGAGACAACGAGAAAGAATGGTAAAGAAGGGAAGAGAAAGACAAAGGAGATAAGGAAGAGATAGAAAGATAAAACCAGAAAGATAAAGAGTATGAGCACCGCAAAAGGGCCCCTGGTCTGGCCCGATGCTTTCTTTAATAACGTACGTCTGGATGGTGACATGGAGACGTAAGTGGGGGTTGATATTAAACCCACATAGAACCTTTGCTCTCTTGACCACAAGAAAGGGAAATTTCTTCTGCTCACTTTTGGCACAATCTCTTGGAAAGTATTTGTTAGAACATGATTTATATCTATCAAAATATTTCTGGACTTCTGGAAGCCCAAGAATGTTCTGCTTCTGTATGTCTTCAAGCAATATTTACTAACATATTAAATATGAAATATTACTAATATTTGTAACAGCCTGTAATATACAGAGACATATGGTGGTTATATCAGCCTATATACCGAGTCACGGGGAGGTTGTATTGGTCTCTAAACAGACACAAAGAAAGTTTATGTCAGTCCATACACAGAGATGTAAGGAGGTTGTAGCAGTCCACATACAGAGAAATAGGGGAATTTGATCAGTCTATATACAGACATGTATGGAGGTTATATCTGTCTAGACACAAAGACATAGGGAGGTTATAACAGTCCATACTCAGAGATATAGGGACAACAGTCTAACAGTCTATATACAGGGACTTAGGAAGGTTCTATCAGTCTGTAAACAAAGATGTAGGGAGGTTATAGTAGTCTAAATACAGAGACATGGGGAAGGTTGTATCAGTTTATAAACAGAGACATAGGGAGGTTATATTGGTCTACATACAAAGACATTGGGAGGTCCTTGGTTGGGTAGCAGTGTCTGTACCGAATAGAACGCTGGTTCTATGGATTGTGTTTTATTAGCAGTTCTCCGGTCCTTCATGACTGTGTGGTCGGTTGTTCAGTACTGACCTCTGCCCAGGTCCATCTCAGTGCATCGTCTCTCTGGGTTGCTGTGGACGCGACACTTAAACACGGCTCCTGGGGTATGAACAGAACTGCTGTAGGTAGAGTTGGCCTTAGGGGCCCCTACCAGAACCCTGTAGACAGAAACAATATTTTAGACCAGTAATAAATAATAATTGTCACAGCAACCAGTCAAGTAATGAACAACAGTGGGAGAAAAGAATGAAAGGAGCAGTAGTGGGAAGAGTTGGGGAATATATAAGCTGTATCAGCCTGTAATATACCGAGACATATGGAGGTTATATCAGTCTATGTACCAAGTCACAGGGAGGCTGTAACAGCCTGTAATATACAGAGACATATGGAGGTTATATCAGTCTATATACCAAGTCACAGGGAGGTTGAAACAGCCTGTAATATACAGAGACAAATGGTGGTTATATCAGTCTATATACCGAATCACAGGGAGGTTGTAACAGCCTGTAATATACAGAGACATATGGAGGTAATATCAGTTCATATACCAAGTCACGGGGAGGTTGTAACGGCCTGTAATATATAGAGACATATGGTGGTTATATAAGTCTATATACCGAGTCACAGGGAGGTTGTATTGGTCTCTAAACAGACACAAAGAAAGTTGATATCAATCCATACACAGAGATGTAAGGAGGTTATAACAGTCCATACTCAGAGATATAGGGACAACAGTCTAACAGTCTATATACAGGGACATAGGAAGGTTATATCAGTCTGTAAACAAAGATATAGGGAGGTTATATTAGTCTATATACAGAGACATGGGGAAGGTTGTACCAGTCTATAAACAGAGACAAAGGGAGATTATATCAGTCTATATACAGAGACATAGGGAGGTTATTTTGGTCTGTATACAAAGACATTGGGTTATTATTTACAGACACACATGGTTACTTAACATATCTTCCTCACAGTTGTGTAAAATAACTGTGAGATGAAAGGATATTGTTCTCTTGTATGCAAATGAAGCCATTGTTTATGTGTTTGCCCACTAATGGTTCAACGATTTCTTTATGAGCTTCAATACACATTTACAGCCATGCAGAAAGCCTTTCTTAAACTGAAACTGTTAAATCCAAGTATATGCTCATTTTAAATGGTTGGGGTTTTATACAAACGGAAGATTCAGCAGACATCCCTGCAGTTTGTATCAGAAAATAGGCTGACCTCTCTAAAGCCTCAGATCTGACTGTGCTTTGCAACAGTCAACAGTCCCTTTGATCTCTACTGCATTGGGAAGATCTGCCATTGCTTATCACAAACGTTCTCTCTCTGGCTTTTCAGATGTTTAGGACCTTTTCAGTCTTAAGGATTAGATTCGTTCATGATTCGTGGCCTGGTATAGTTTTGTGTGTTATTGTGCGGGTATAATGTATTTTTTAATTCATACGTATACTTTGTTATTATGTGTAAGGACTGAACCGTGAAATGACATTTGGTCACAGTCACAACTTCATTTAGACTGAACACAAAAAAGACAAACAGGATGAAAAGAGTAGATCCAACAGCATTGGAGGGTGTTATATTGGGTTAGAAATGCTACCCAAATGTGTTCATGTTGGAATTTAGGCTACGGTTTGCTTCCATTGTGTAGACATAAAACATCAAATTACTGTAGACCTTGTCTCAGGATATGTAGTAGACTGATTAAAAACTCAAAGCCTGAAATTGGAAAGATGCGTGTCAACAGGTCAACATCCGGTCACAATGTCACTGTAGTGGCATCTCATATTCACCTGCCTGATTCCAGCACAAGGCTGTCCCAACCTAGTCAAGTCATATATTCAGGGTTGGAACTGGGGGGGGGGGGGGGGTGAGAAACCAGGAACCAAAGGTAAATCAAGTACAAACCAGCTTCCTACTAGAACATGTGTTTTCAGTGACTTTTTCACACGTGGGTATATTGTTAAGTCATGGCATAATGTCACTGACTCATGAGAACAAAGACAATGGTTGGTGTTGTGACAGTTATAGTGGGACATCGCGTAACTCTTGAGTACATGCTGGAGGCCGGGACAGAGCAGCTACTACACAGCGTAAACGTCCAAAATAAAACAAATGACACGCACAATTCTTAATCTCAAACTACAAATCAAACTACAGACAAAAAAATTAAGTTGAGACAATCTTCCACAGTAACAGAATCGACACATTTTGTCATGATTTTCCCATTGTGGTATCGACCATAAAAAATAATGCAGTGGTTTTACCAAAAGCAGATGCTGAGCAGTTTTCTAATATACACTTTCAAATGAGACATAATAAATATGTTTTGGAAAAAAAAACTGTGATTATGTGGTCCGCAGACTTCAGAATTATTCTTCAACAACTGTGTACAGTCCACGAAGCGTGCATACATCTGAATGATCCAAATACAATCCATAAGAATTGCGCAACAACCAAACTTTGCCATCAATGTACAAGGGCGGATACGAACTGCATGATCAGTCCAGATTCTAGTAATGGTCCTTGTAAAAAAGATAACAGGCTTTCAAAAGTGCACATGTGAGTATTAGACTTACCAGCGTGTATTGTCATGATAATGCTCTAGAACTGAATATCCAAAAAAACTTGAATCAGGTCCACGGAACACAATAGGTTGTTCCAAGTCAATGTTGTATGAGTAAACTACCGAAATCGATAAAAACACACAGAGAACATAGAAAAAGTCTCTCTTCTGATTCAGAAAGTGAAACATCATTCTGAGCATCCTCGGGAGGAACATAATTAGTTCTCAAACAAGTCCGTCAAGGTTATAGTGCTGAAGAACAAGTTACAAAAACTAAGACTTAAACTAGATTCTGAAGTCCTATACTCCGAACATTGAAAAATGACAGCGGTAGGGGGTCGGGGAAAAAAAATACGTTCCAATGAGAAGTAACGGTCACGTCAGCTGCTCTCCATACTGTGAAACTGTGGAACTTGTGTCTCCTGCAAAGATTTGCTCGCGGCGGTGATAAGTGCGGTCATAGTGAAACGCGAATGTGGTTCGGGGCGCGAGCGTCACATTTCACAAAACCCGCCTAGCACTTCTAAGGTGTGTGCGGTGACGCCCCCTATCGTTCAATAATTCCGAGCAAATCAACAGCGAAATACAAGTGATCGGTTTCATTGTGATCTTTAATTACCTCATGTGGTCTTTATCAAATCTTGACAGGATTCCTTGCAGTAATATCTGCAAGAAAATACTAAACAGGCAGTAAGTCCTGATCCACCACACACAGGGCCCGTTTCAGATCTTGTGTAACGAGTTAAAATTTACTGAGTCATAAACTTTCACCCACCTTAAACTGTCAAGCAAAACAATGCATTTGCAAACTATCAAGCTAGAAGTCTCTTATTAAAATACCTCAAAATAGGATTTAACAGTATTCCTTACCTCTAACAATAGCTGACTATCTAGGGAAACCTAAAAAATGTTGATAAAATGCTCATTTGACTTACTCTGTTCTTAGAAAACTATGACAGCCATATGTAAATGTAGAATACAGTAAATGTTCATACTGTTTAAAACCTTTATTGTTATGTAAATAAACAGAGGAAGACAAAAACATTATTGTACTGTAATAAAATTGTATTAGCTCAAAATGTATTCAACTGTCACAGAGTCCTATAGTACAGATTTTAACTTTTATTTACAATATACATTATGTTGAGTAGATTCCGTCAGTCTCCACAAAATATAAAGTAGAAAGGCTGTGAGAAAAACCAACACATTGGGTACTAGAGGCCAGTGTGTCTTTAAGTGATTGAGTGCACAGGTACAGTTAAAGGGTAATCTCATCCCAATATATATATAGAATCTAGACATTCTATCTTATGACCTCATCATCATCAGAACAAAGTGATATACAGTAAAAAGGACACTAAAAATCAACTGATAAAATCACCATTTACCAAATGAAAAACAATAAACAACCAAAGACTCAAATCACAAAGAATACAATGATCAAAACAAATGTATTGCACAAGCCAACCATCCAAAGAAAAGGTAAAATAAAAAAAGAATTAACTTTGGACAAAAACTAATAGTATTATTCAGTAATTAAAAACAGCAAGATCATTTCATGAAATCATACTGGAAGAATCCGATACCTGGATGACATCTACCTCGAGTTCCCTCATACCATAAGCAATGCAGCTCACACATATATAAACAGCACCCAAAAACCCCACCTTGCACACACGCGCACACACACACTCAATCATATGCACACACACACTTGTATGCGCCCACACACACACACACACACACACACACAGAGAAAAGCTTAGTAAAGCAGACAGGACAGTAGAAAGGCTAGATGGAGTCAAATAGCAGTCTTCCGTCTCGTCCTTCAGCAGCAATGTAGTATCTCCACCTTTGAAGAAGCAGCGTCACTCTAAGATGTGACCCTCATCGTAGCCAGGGCTGAAAGACAGACACATGCATTAGCTGACTTACACTCATACTTTGAACTCAAATGAAAACTGATTTTGCACTAAAGCCAAATGGAATACATCGCAAAAATATCAGAGACAAAAGGAAAACATCTGTATGTAAGTTTAAGAAGTCAACTGTAAAATCGATCATCTGTTTCGAGCCCAGGGACCCAGACTACTGCCTGTGTTCCATGCTATCTGGTAGTTAGTTCCATTCATCTGGTGTCCCAGGTCACTATCAGACCCAGATTAAAGCTAATATAGTGTGAGCAGGAGTTAAGAACCACTGAACCTACTTGTCCGAAGCCACAGGATGCGTCTGCCAAGTGTTTGGTTCAAATTCTGAGGGTGTGTGTGTGTGTGTGTGTGTGTGTGTGGTCGTATATGGCTCCTTGTCAGTAGTGTTACAACCAGGAGGAATAGACGCTCACAATTGTTTTCGTGTCCTCTTTCTCCAAAACCTGCTGTGTTTGGTCCGGCGGGAACTTCAGAATGGAGGTAATGACTTTGGCCATCGTCTGTGGGAAGGGGGAACGCATACAAATGACTTACAAGACGTGTTACAAAGAAAATGTAGATACATTCAAATGCAACTGGCTGTTTTTTTTCACCTTGTTTTTTTCAGTTCACATTTCTTAAACTTGAAGTTCAAGGTGGAGTCTTGGAATGCTCATCATATGCATTTGGTAAAAAGAAAATGACAGTTTCTCAACAGAGACATTTGGAGGCAGCACTCCCAAATGGCTCTAATGTTTATCAGTGTCTCAGTTCTTGGCCTCCAGGTTGGAATTGTAGCAGTTAAACCAGTGCCAAATCCTCATCTTTTCACACAGCCCAGATCCAAAATGGAGGCAAAGTTAACCAGAGTCTTGCCATGCCCTGACATTAAATCCCCCACTGCAGCCCATGATGATGCAACGTAGCCACTCTGACAACCGCCAGTCAATAAGCTTATATTTCCAAGAGCAGTTGACCACTCAGATTCAAAAAAGACATCTAGTGAATCCCTGTCCACCCACTCATGACCTCAGATCCCTGACAGACCTCAAAACCACCATCATCCAGCCAATGAAATCAGCCTGCTCAGAACAATTAAACCCCCTGACTCAGAAACAGAGAACCCAATTATCTCCCCGCTAATCAGCTCTAGGCTAACTTACCAGAGTAGGCAGCATGCATTAGCTAGCCCATAAATACTGGCCCTAATAAGAAACAGCGCTGGCGTCTGAGGAAACCTGGGAAATAACCGACCAATGCTAAACAAGGCCAGTGAGTCTTTAAAATGTCAGCATACGTCATATGAATGGTATGTTCAGGTATGCGTGTGTTCTGCGGCCAGGCGCCCTTAATGACAGCAGGGGTAGTCAACATTCAGCCCAGGCCAATTGTTTTCACCATCTGACCAATAAAGAACCGTTCCAAAAACTGCATTGTAGTTAACATTTTTGGACCAAACCAAATGTCGGAATTCCTATAAGCTGGTACTTTTCATATCCGGTCCTGCATGGCGTGAAACAACACTTATCAGTGTTTAAACCGGGGAACATGCGTTTGGCTACCGCGTACCAGCTCGTTCAGAAATAACCCGCCTAATGTATATGTTTTTGTGAGATACCCTCTGACTATAGCGCCAAGTCAACTAGGCACTGTTAATTCACACATAGCATGATTTAGGCTCAGTGTTGAACAGACATACAAACTCAGAATTACTTTGGCATGGGTTTCTAACTGGACAACAAGCTTGTGTGGGAAGGGAAACGTTTATTGGCCCTCTCTCCACCCTGTCTCTTCCATTTCCCTGCCCCCCCTCTTCTCCTCACGGTTACCCATTGAGGGAAAACAAACAAGTAAGAGTTGTATCTTAACTGAAAAATCTTATCCTCAACAGACGTTTTCATTGAAGGAAGGCAATTAATCCAATGGGCAGATTTCACGAGTTCAAATAGTAGTTGGTGTTTTCATGACAAAAAGCTGCACATGAATTACCTTTGTTTCCCGCCCCATCATGTACTCAAACAGGACCTTCCGCAAGTATTCGAACTCTGTGGGTTCTGAGAAGGACTCAGTGTAATGGCCAGGATCTGGAAACAAAAAAAACAAGAGTCAAATGTATCCTACCACATTAGGCGATGGACTGTCACACCGTCCAATATCAGCAATTCACAGTGTTTTGTCTCACATATATAAAGTGCATTAACATGTCAATGACTGAGAAGCATTTCATGTTGAATTTAGGATGAAGACACAGTGGGAACCCTGCAATGGAGTAAGACCATGTATTGCACAAAACTCTGTAGATTGACACAAAACATATTTAGTTCTAAGTTCTAAATGTGAATTCCTAACGTAATTGGCTGCATGTAAACGTGACTCAAAAACATGGCATGGAAGTTAACATTATGTAACATTTCTGTAACTTTGGCAACCATATTGTTTATGTGACATTATGTTCCAATTTCATACAGATTTATAAATGGTGAAACACATACAGCAGCGCACAGGCGTGGGACAAAACAAAATGTGACAACAACTGGAAAGAATGACATGTCCCACAAACAAAAGAGTTAAAAAGTGTTAGGATTAGAAAGGTTTACAAATGGTTTGGGTTAGATAGTGTTAGAGTTAAAAAGGGTTAGAAAGGGTTAGGGTTAGAAAGGGTTAGGGTTGGAAAGGGTAAGGAAGGGCTGAGGTGATGAGACGGTGAGGGAAGAGTGACCCTTAGTCTTTGACAATCAGGCGTGGAGAAATGAGCAGGCTAATAAATCCTTTCTACCTCCAGGCCTCGAACCACGGGATGGGTCATCCCCAGTCTCACTGGGGGCTGAGTATAGACCCAACATAACCAAGTCGAGGACACTGCCCCAGCCTCAGAAGAGAGTTACGGACTTTCACCCAGACATTACAACAGCACCTCAAATACCAACAGTCTTGTGCACAAGACATTTACATCAAGGCAGTTGATTCCCCCATTTGGGCTGAACACTTGACTCCCCATTGCTCTTACAGTGATGGCGTTGTCGGTTGACAAGATTATCCACTGCGGTGTACCGCAAGGTTGACGCGACCGGCAGACTCACAAAACACACGGAGAACGACAGGAGCGAGTTGCGTCTAAAGGGGAGAGGTTACAACCGGAGCCGCCAGAGGGGGTGGGTCACAATCAATAGAGCACAAGTTGATGGAAACTGAGTGCTGAACCTTCCAGACAGAGCAGGCCGGGGGGGAGGGAC